>JAVQJG010095873.1:0-22377 GCA_036024015.1 Craterocephalus amniculus | reverse complement strand
TTAAGAAGTTATTGTTTTTTTAATGTAACATTTCCTGCTCCAACTTTTTATATATTGCATCAAATTCAGAATTATATATGTCCATATGTTGCTGTTTCGGGCTCTTTCCTTATCAATATCAATGAACAGGAAACACCGGAAAAATGAAAATTTTTTACATTCAAAATAAAGCACAGGAGGGGAGCAATGGACATTGTCAGCTCTTGATATTTTATCTAATTTTATATGCTTTTTTATGTCATCTTCAAATGAGGCTCATGTATATTGTATGACTTCATGGCAACACATAAAACAATTTAGATTTTATGAATTATATTTAAGAATCAATTTAATAGAACATGTTGTCGTTCAGTACAATACAGTTTTTTTTTTGGTATTTTTAAAAACTTACTTTACATATACATCTTACAATATGAACTACCCTGCAGCTAAAACATAATTTCTTTCACTATTCAGTCTTTGTTGATTTCTCATTTAAGAAAAGTGTTCAGACTGTTAAACTACCTACTTTAGTGTCTTTGTAAGTCTTTTCCCCCTAAAAACCCATCAGAATACTTTGTTTATGGCAGAGAAATTAATACAAATTTGAATAATTAAAAAAAGGGGTAAGCAAGTAAACAAATTATTTAGTATAAAGAAACAATCATATTTTTTTGGTCAGGGTTGTTGCAGCTTAATTACAAGTGTTTTCAGATTTAGCTGCAATTAATCTAAACTTATTTTTTCCATCACTGCTTTAAAAAAATATTAATTCATCTGACGAATCAAAGATAGTAAAAACAAAAATCTAGAAAGCTGTGATTAACTTAATATTGTAAAAATGGATTTAAATGTTATGTAATCTATGTTTTGAGTTACTCCACCATAAATATCTTAATAATATCCTATTAAGAAGCTACTGACGAATAATTTTAAAGTTAAAAATGTATATTTCTGGTACCGAAGTCCTCCACAGTTTCTATCTCACAACTTTCAGACCCGTCCCTTTTCCAACACACCGAAGTCTAATTAAGGGCTCCTTATGCTCGCAGAGCTGAATGTACGTGCGTGAGCCTGATTTTAACTTTGACGAGAGCCACAAACTTCCGCCTCCCCCGCGGTGTAACAGGTGTCATCCGGTTCGGTTTTAATTTGGGAAATAAACAACCGGAAGCGGTGTGGTGTCGTTTCCGCGGACTTGACGCTTGGTTGCGGCGGACGCACAGCGCCGCTGCCGCACACGGAGCGACACGCTGAGGAGCGCTCTGACTGTGACTTTGGATTTCTTTGGGGGTTTCGAGGAGCCGCTTGGGGAGACCAAACAGGAGAAAAGGAGTCGGAAAAAAGAGATTTAAATCGCTTTCTTTCTGCGGAATGGCGGACCGGGACCCGGTGTCGCTTCCTGCGGAGGTGCGGGCCAAACTGGCCGAGCTGGAGCTGGAGTTGTCGGAGGGTGAGTACTTGGTTTTCCCCGCTGATCTCGGGCGGCTCTGCCCGGCTCTCCTCCTGCTGCTGCTGCTTCTGTGCGGAGGGGTTTGGGCTCGATGTTTTGGAGGAGTTTGTGCTGCAAGGAGGCAAAGTGATGCCACAAGTTCAAGTCCACATTGATTAACGGACACGCGCACACATGCTGCCACAACGAGTGGATGTGGCTGTAATGTGGCTGCAGGGGAGACTGTGTTTAAGTCAAATAAAAACACCTGGTGCATTTTGGAAAAGCTGTGGTGGGGTAAAAATCACTGCGCGAGCCCCAACTGTCTCTTTAAATATTGTAAATGGATACAGTGACACTTAAAGCTTTGCTTCAGAGGGATATCCGTGGAAGAAATGTCAAAAATATGAAATTAAATGTAATCATAATTGAATTTATTGATTTTTCCTCCATCTGGAGGTTTAGGTAATCTCAAGTATCTAAAAAGAAATATTCAGCTAAGTGATGATTACATTTAGATAGACATAATGACTTTTTTTAATAGACAAAGTCTTTATAGTTGCTGAATTTGTCAATTTTCCATTTTCATTGAGTAATTAGATGGAGAAAAACAGGAAATCCTTGCTTTATAAAAAGTTCGAAGCCACGCATGTTTGGCCTTGTTTCCTATTTATAATTTATCCGTGTGGATTGGAAGACAAATCTTTTCATCACAGGAGATTAAAAACAACATAAAGTGCATTTATTGGTCTCCACGGAGCGCCCGAGGCGCATCACAACCCCCAGCGGGAATATCACAGCAATACTGTGGAGCTTTCTGATGTTTGGGCTTGTCAATAAGAAGTTGTCATGCTGGAGGAGCTCGCTGCATGCTGTTTGGATTGTGTGCAGCTGTTAGCAGACACAGTTTTCACATGACACACCGCAGCCAGGCAGCTCTATTTGGGGAGGGGAGGGTGAATGATATCCATTATATTCCTGCTTTTTTCCCCTCATAAAGCCACAGAGTGCTGTTGGCTTCTTTTGCAAGATGCTGAGATGCAGCCTTGCTATTGATTTTCTCATTAGCTCCCCTCCTCTTCCTCCTTTTTTCTTCTTTTCTTTCCCTCCTCTTCTTTTCCAGATTGATATGTCACATTGCTGCAGACTCACTCTCAGCCTGGAGAGTATCATAGTGTCATATTTCAGCTGCTTGCGAGCCCTGTTTTCCTTGTTTCTCATGGAGTCTGGAGGCTTTTTGTGGGGCTCGGCCATGTATGGAGAAAGAGAGAGAATGGAGGGGGGAAACAGCTGACTGCAAGTCCTTCAGCTCATTTCAATGTTTCCACTGCTGCCAATGCATGTTTGAAAAGATGAAAGAAAATACAATGAGGGAGGATGATAAGGGGGGGTGACACACATTTATTTAGGATTTCTCTTTATATAAACAAGTGCGTCTGCGGGAAACGGGGTCACATGCCCCGCTGCATTATTTACATGCTTAGCTGACGCTGTAAATGCAAAGCTTCCCCTCATCCTGCAGACTTTGACCTAATTTTTCAATTTCCACGCATCACCCCTCCCTCTGCCCGCCCCTGTCCTCACTTCCTCCTGGAGCCCCTCGCCAGGGAGGGGGGGGGGCAGCAGAAAAAACCGCCGTCAGCGTTCAGGTGGCTGCGGAGCTTTCCAGGGACCTGAGCAGCCCTTGAGCAAGGCGTTACCCCCATCTCATTCCTCCCCCTGCAGACGTTTGTGCTAAATTAACGTCCAGAGGTGGAAAACAGCGCTTCGTCGTCACCAACATCACGTCCTCGGAGGTTGCCGGGTTCCCGCTGAGAGACGATGAGTCATTTAATCGTGCAGGCATGATCGGAGACACGGATACCTGGAACATTAACTAGAATAAGTCATGAGTCTGATTCCTCAGCATCTTTGCTCTGAGCAGCCCCACTGAGGCTGGATTTCTTCATTGCCTTGCTGAAGGGCAGCTCCGTTGTGGAAAAAGAGAGCTGTGGAGTCACTGTTGTGATTGTGTTTTAGCTGCAGTGCATTCTGGGAAAGGAAAGGAAACCTTTCGTTTGCTGCAGCTCAGGACCAACCTGGTCCCACCACACGGACGGGAAACTGTGACCGAACCCATTGTTAGCGGTGCAACAACACATCATTTTGTATCGAATCAGGGAACCGAACCGTGAGCAATGTATCGTTTGTATAAAACAATAGAAAAGTTTTATGAACTCATCCTCTGATGATGCATTTAGGGTTGAAAGCTCAGAGGAATTGAGCTCAGCTGATCCACAGAATTGCATCACTGAGGCAGGAGTATCATTTATTGTTTTAATTACATTCATGGTGGAAAAATCTGAAGGTCATCAGTCGTTTTGAGAGATTACAGCAACCGAAACCTTACAACCAAGTCAAACTCTGGGTCCTGTGTCGTGGAAAATGTCTAATCTCCAAGCAGCAAAAAGTTAGTAGCTGGAACATAACGGATGTGTCCCTTCACGTATAAGATGCATGAAGTCTGTACAGCTGAGTTAAAGTTTCCAAGTTCAACACAGGACCACAAACGATGCATTTAGTTAGGTTTGTGTGAGAGAGGGTGTGAACGCTGTTGGATGGATTTAGCCTGAGTCAGGCCTGATCTTTGCATTTTTACATCCAGCTTAAAGACGCGACGCCAACGTCCCCGCATGGCAGAGATGTCCTCACTCTGCAGGTCGGGGAGCTGGTCCTCACAAAGATGGAAACACAAACTCAGCTTCGCTTTGCATGAGGAGTTGCTGCTGCCGCTGCCGCTGCCGCTGCCGCTGCCGCTGCCGCTGCCGCTGCTACTGACGACTGATGGGTCATCCTCAAATAATCCTGTTCAGCTCTGCTCTTCAGCCCGGTTACAAGCTGTCCGCCAGCACACTGTGTGTGTGTGTGTGTGTGCGTGTGTGTGTGCGTGTATGTGTAACCCCGACTAGCCTGCAGTGTTTTCTGGATTGTTTCTGAATTTGTGTTGCAAACTGAAAGCTGACACCTGAGCGGTACTGCAGAGCTGTCAGTAGATTGTTTTAACCTTTTCTTGTTCGTTCGTGGCATGAAGAGTAAATTTAGGATTCCTATATTACTGTGTTGTTTTTTCCTCAAAAATGACTGCTTTTTCAATGAGATGCCTCAGGTGATGTTGACAGAAAACTGTCCCTTTTTGTTGTTTTTATAACAGCGATGCCGTCTTTACCTCCCGTAGGTCTATATTTCTGTTTTGTGTTCATTTACTTTAAAAAATGAACTTTAAAAATAGGACAAAATTACCCAGACTACAGTTTATACTGCTTACCCGTCACATTACTTCATGCCTGTTTCTTGTTGTATATTTAAAGCATTTCTCATGCAGGTCTCAGATTAATTTGTCCATCAAACAGAAATTGTTCAGAAAAACTTGAATTACCCCTAACTACAGCACTTGTATGCAGAAGAAGCCGACACTGATAATGTGCAGGTTGAGAAACGAGGGAAAAAGTCCTGAAATGCTTTAAGTTATGCCTAGAAAGTTCCATCTTGCAGAATTCTGATCTCGTGTTAGTTGATGATTCCCAGATCAAATGTTTGAAAATGTAATGACACTTTAGCTGGTTTTCTCTTTATCTCTCCATTTACCTTCTTTATTTTATGGAAATAAATGGAGCCGATCCGGTTTTGTCATCTAAGTCCTGCGCTTTTAAAAAAAGTATGGCCATTTTCTGACTTTGTTAGTACATTAGCTGTAAAAACCATCTAAATATTTAGTTTAGTTATAAAACAGGAAAAAATGCAGATTAAAGGGGCCGGTGCTGCAGATAATGCACCTTATTACCTTATAACCTGCCAGAAGGAAGCTGCAGGATTTTTAAGGGTCAATGAAAGAATCCGGCATTAGTAGGATTCATTTAGTCAGTTTAATCCTTTTTTATTCTAAAATACAGCTGGGTCTTCCTCATGAGTCTAAATTGGAGGCGTCCTGATGAAGCGGTCTGTCTACGTGTTCGATGAGAGAGACGCAGTAAATAAATCAAAGAAAGGAAACTACCAATCTGATCAGATGAATGAAGGGTTGATTCTGCCTTTTTCTAACCGGCTGAACTCCTCCGGTTCTCCGCCAGGAGGTCGTCGTCCCTTTTATTTTGTGTTCTTTACACCTATGCTGCAAAAAATATCCAGAATTTTAACTATGCGTTTAAATCTTGACAGGAATGACATCATGGTTTGAGTCCTTCCTACAGCTGAAAGTAGGCAAGATGAAGGATGTGATGATGATTTTCAGGAAGTCCAGTTTGACTAATAGTTGTCTCCAGGTTGTAGCTCAGTTGAATCTTTCCTTATGTAAAGCGTTGTGTTCATGGAAGAATGTGCATTTGTCCCATAAAGTTATTTTACTGTAATGTTTCTGTAGTATTGTCATATTAGGAGATGAAATCTTTGGCAGGATGTGGTTGATGAAACTTTGCTCTGCAGATTTCATCATCTCTTCCTGCTTCACCACATCTGCTCTCCATCAGATTTCAGATTTGCTTTCCTTAGAGATCTTTCTGTTCGTGTTCCTGTCGGCTCCGTCGCTTCTGGTCCTTGTGGGGAATTTATCTGCTTTTTATGTTTTATTATTTCTGAGTTTTACTCAGAGAAGAGCTGGAAGTTTGTATCCTGGCCCTGTTTTGTTTTCCCAGATTGCACTGCAGCAAACTGCGGTGCAGTCTGGACATACGGTGCTAGTTTGCTGTTGTCTGTGTTTTTAGTTTTGATCCATGTTGAAGGAGTTGGGTCTCTCCAGCCGGACGTTAAACGAGTCTGAAGCTGTAAATATTCCCATCTTCAAGCGGCAGCTCTCGTCGCTCTGTCAGAACAAGACGCAGTGTGACATTTTACAGTTATTCAGCAGATTGGCTGCAGCGGGGGGACTCTGAGCCAAGATCCTGGCTTTTATGTGGAATTAGAGCGCTCTGCTACGGTCACATGCAGTTTCTTATGGGAAGAGAAATACAAACTTGAATTTAACATGAAAAGAAGAGAAATTGAAAGCAAAGCAAGTGCAAAGATGAATGAAACGGATCAGTTTGTGGTGATAAAACCCCAGCTCAGTTCTTCTGTTAACCTGCTCTGGAAGCAAGAAAATGCCTTTTAAAATGATATTAAAATCTTTAAATTCTGTCCCGAGCTCTGATAGATGCTCCTCGGCTGCAGAGCTGGCTAATCTTTCGTCACTTTCCCCTCCAGCATCCTGAGCTGAACCGTCGGACTTCTCGCAGTTAAAGGCCAAACTCTCAGCTTTCAGTCTGACGTATTCTGACATTTTTCTCAGTTACTTACAAGTTATGAGCTAAAAATGGACATCAGCCCAGATTTGTCTTTTTATCAGCTCTCTTGCATGCAACAGCTTCTCTAAACTGAGGAGTTTATATCACAAACTATGACTCATCATGAAGATTAACACTTTAATTTAGCACATTTCTACCAGACTCAATGCATTAGTTATGGTACTCAGAGCTGCAGTTCCTGGATGATGGAGGTGTAGTGATGCATCTCTGCAGGAATAAAACATCACCTGACCTCTGCAGAGGGGCGTGTGATGCCGAATGATCAGAAAATGACCAGAGGAGGTCGGTTAATCTCCTGTATATGGGGTAGTTAGAGCATCTTAAAGCAATGTGTGTTGTTGGTAAGAAAATAAAAGTAAGAAATATCTATGTTTCAAGTAGAAGCAGTCTGCCTGAGATAATTTATTTATAAACATGAAATTGTCCAAACAACTGAATTAAAGTTAATAAATTAGGTTTTATGAAACGTTATATATATATACTTTAGATGTTTTAAACTTTCTTGCAATTGAAGAGAAACTTCTTCAAGTTTTTTAAGCTCAGAGTTTAGTTTCTCCAGCTAAAAACACCAGCATTTAAACGCCTCATTGTTTATGTTTGTCTGGTTTTTTTCCCTTTAGTTCTTGACATCATCTTGGAAATGCTCCTATAATTAGATTTTCTTTCTCCAAACAAAAGACGAGACGCCACCGTTCATTCAGTGTACTGACCAATCACAGGGGAGGAAGACAAAAAAGACACGTTTCATCAGAGTAGAGGAGAAAACTGACATTTTAAACACAGAAACTTGTTCGAAATGAAAATAACTTAGACCTGTGACTCATCTGGAGAAAATCAATCCCTGTGAATGTTGCGACAGGTGGGCGGTGGCTTTGTGGATGGGTGCGGCCCGACCTTTGGATGGGAGACGCTAAAGCATGCAGGGGGATGCACCTCTACGGGGAACGGGACGGCTGCTGGTGGCTGGGCGGCATAACTAGAAAGCAGAGGTGGTGGCTGATGCCAGAGTTCAGCTCCTTCATCAGTTTTCAGCTGGTCTTTTCTCCTGTCAGTTAATGTGACTGTGGATGTTATAGAGGGACGACGTCGGCTGTTTCTGGACTTATAGAGAGGAAAATCTGTAAAAAAGATAGATGGTGTGATAGATCCAACAAGTTTTTCTCCATATTGACATGACGGCATCAGACAGCTGCTGCAGTAGCCATCCCAACCCCCCGTACCTTACCATGCATGTGAAAGCATCAGACATAAGCGCTTAGCTTTGTTTAATAAAACAGGTAACAAATTAACACAGATATAAATGCACTTCATATTATTTATTAACAAAGTTTACAGAAATGAGTAACCCTGTGAGCTCTGATGTCTGATACAGGTAATTAGTAGGGGTGGGACAATACATCAATCTGTATCGATACATCGATCGTATGATCAATGATTCAATGATATCGATCCAAAATCCTAATATCAGACCAAAATCGATAGAGAAAGCAGTTATCAAACACACTTTTATTTTGAAAATATTTTCTTTTAAACTAAATGTTAATGCCAGAGCTCATTAATAAAGAAAGTTTAAATGATGATCTAGGTACTTTTAGTGATGAATGGAAATAATTGTGATCAGACACTCATTATATTGCTTCATATCGTTTCCATATCAATCGGAGGATCCTAGATCAAATCAAATGGAAATCGTATCGTGACTGAATTTGAGATTTCGGCAAACATTGAATCGCTGTATCACTATATTGATATAATATTGTATCGTGATCAAACCAGTGATTCCCACCTCTAACTCTGATCTGTTTAAAGTAGAAACCTTTGTTTCACCTGCAAACATAAAGTCAGAGAACCAAGTGCAGGAATATTTGGTTTGCAACTCGTAGGGAACAAAAACACAAAGACATCGAAATGCTCTAACATGCCTTTTCTAGAAAGGGACAAATAGGGTTTCTACGATTAATAATTACACCCATTTAACTCAAGGACAGTTTTTTCTTTCTTTTTTTTTTGATCAAATGTTTTTTTTAAGTAAAACTACCTGTAACAGCAGGTAGTTTCCAGGCCCCAGTTGTCAGAAAAATCATGTAAAATGAATGTATCAGTAGCTACGGCACCATAAAGGATATTATTACGAACAGTACTTGGTAGAAATACCACCCAGATCAGCAGTGATCAGCCTTTTCATGCTCCCATGTAAATGGTAATGGACTCTACTTGTTTGGTAGACCTCTAGTCACACGACCACTCAAAGCCCTTTGATAGTAAATGCCACATTCACCCTTTTATACGCACACTTTATATATAATTTACTATGTAATAGACACTGGAAACATGCTGAGGTCATTTAAATGTAATATTGTGTGTGGGAGAAGGGGTCGGATTAAGTAATGTTTTTCTTCTTCGTACCCCTTTCCAGACATGTGGACTGTTGGTCGGTCATGTCTGTCTGGAAAGAATCGATAAATAAATAAATAACACTCATGCAGCATTATTAATTAAGTGTTGATCCTATCCACACATTCATGCCCCGTTCTGTGTCGTACAGACATGCAGCCTGGATAAAATCCGCTGACTCTCCCGTCGGTATGCGACTTCCTCCTCCTGGGTTACAGTCCTGGCTTTCAGGAGAAAATACTGTTGGTTATACCGATGCATCGCAACGTCAGGAATCAAATTTAAAAATAACCGGGCCGAGTACAGATCCCCGTGGGACGCCTCAAAACTGCATCTGATTCAAAACCCGGTACTGAAACTGATCTGGAAATGAGAGAAAACTGTTTTTTTTGCTCTTATTTCCCTCCTATCCGAACAAAAGGAGTTCAAACTCTTTGAGAACGAGACGAAACATTTTATGTTCTGCAGCATTTTGCTGCTGTTTGTTGTCCAGGATGGAGATTTTATTTGTTACGTTATCTGTAAAAATGTTCCCGTCTCCTCCTCCTTTCATTCGTTCCAGCCATTTTTACCGAACGCACTGGTCATGTGACCACACTACGTCCCATCTGGAGAAATACTTTTGTGAAATAGTTCTGTATGGATACGTCTAAAAAACCTCCTCATGAGACATGAAAACTTTTCTGTGATGTTTGATAAGTTTTTCCACATGAAGGAGTTTCCTTGACCAGATTTTTACGGCGATACTCAGAGTTTTCTGGAGGAAAAGGAAACGGAGTTACATGCTGACAGAGGTGGAGCTGCTGGAGCTTTAAGGGTTAATCGGGTTAAATATGAGACTAAATGTGAATCAGAACCGGGACGTTTCCGGTGTGTGTGTGTGTGTGTGTGTGTGTGTGTGTGTGTGTGTGTGTGTGTGTGTGTGTGTGTGTGTGTGCACAGGTGTCTTAGTGCATGTTTGTGTGCGAGTAAGTGTGTATGCAGGTGTGTTCATCCATGTGTGCATATGTGTGTGCAGGGATGTGCATATATGTGTATGTGTGTGCGTGTGTTTGTGTGTGTCTGTGTGAATGGATGTGCAGGCGTGTGTGTGCATGTGTGCGTGTGTGTCCTGGCTCGGTTAACCCAGATCAGCGGCGATGAGGCGTGAGCTGGAAGGCATCGCTCACCCCGCTGAGAGTGTGTGAATGTGTGTGTGTGTGTGAGCGCTGTGCAGATGGTGGGTGGTGAATAGCGAGAGCTCTCTGCCTGCCGAGGTCTGGCAGCCAGCCAGCACACACACAAACACACACACACACACATGCACGCAACGACACACACACTCACACTCCGACTCTCATGATTCATGGTGATAAATTGAGCCGACGGAGTGAGAGGAAGGCGAATATTTATGTTACCTACCGTGTGTGTGTGTGTGTGCGTATGTGTGTGTGTGCATGTGCGTGCACGTGTGTGTGAGTGCCATAAGAATTAGTGAGGATCAATAATTTATTGACGCTGGTTTTCGACCCCGCTGATGACTCCATACATCTCTCTAACACACACACACACACACACACACTTCCTGTGGGGATCTTTACAAACTAACACTAATTATTCCCTCATCTGCACACGTGCACGCTGTGGACACACCGAAACACGCCGTGTGTGTGTGTGTGTGTGTTAGAAAGACAGCGAATTACCAGCCGTAATCTTCTTCAATTACAGGCTAATTGGGCCTGTGGAGGCTAACGGCAAGCGACAGCAGCGTGTGTGTGTCTGTGTGTGTGTCTGTGTGTGTGTGTGTGTGTGTGTGTGTGTGTGTGTGAGTGTGTGTGAGTGTGTGCAGGTGTTTCACACTCTTGCCTCATCCCTTTGAAGTCGACCTGACACTCTGAGCCAGTCTCAAAGTTTACTTTGTGTAATCAACATGAAAGCAGGCGAAGTTCTTCGCTCGTCCCGCAGCGTCCGGAGCAAACAGGAAGTTCTCCTCGTCCTCTCTGGAATATTCCAACAAAACCACAACGAAACCACAACGAAACCCCACAGCAACCCCAACAAAAACCCAATGAAACCCTAACGAAACCCCAACAAAACCCTAATAAACCCACCAAAACCCCAACAGAAACCCCAACAAAACCCCAACAAAAACCCCAATGAAACCCCAACAGAACCCCAACAAAACCCCAACACAACCCCAACGAAACCCCAATGAAACCCAACGTAACCCCAACAGAACCCCAACGAAACCCCAACAAAAACCCAATGAAACCCCAATGAAACCCTTACGAAACCCAACAAAACCCCAACAGAACCCCAATGAAACCCTAACAAAACCCCAACACAACCCCAACGAAACCCCAACAGAACCCCAACAAACCCCCAACAAAAACCCAACGAAACCCCAACAAAAACCCAATGAAACCCCAAAGAAACCCAACAAAAACCCCAACGAAACCCCAACTAATCCCCAACGAAACCCCAACAGAAACCCTAACAAAACCCCCACGAAAACCCAAAGAAATCCTTACAAAACCCCAACCAAACTGTGAAACAGCGTGTTTGGCCAGTAAGTAGCAGTAAAATCTTTGTTTTTACTGTAATATCAGTTTATTTTCCATCTATGGCTCCATGTATCACAGCTCGTTGTAAAATGCTTTCAGATTGCAATTTTAAATCTTTTTTGTCTCCTTTCAGAGTTTTCTCCTCACTTTCTGGCGGCTTCTTACGTTTAAGTATCAGTATCCATTAATGGAAGTCACCAAACACACTGTCTATTATTTACGTGGAATAAATCCACCACACCATCATAGTTTAATAATTATGTTCATATTTTCCCTGGAATCTACAGAAGAACCAGTCAGAAGCAACTAGCTGCTTATTCTCCTTCAGCGAATGTTTTTGTATCACTTTATATTTTATTTTGGCTGTAAGAAACGTGCACAAAGAGTCATTCTTTTCTCAGGTCCATAGAGACACACACAAACCCAACAAGTAAATCTCTGGCTCGGTAGCAGCAGCTTAAGGCCTGACTCCTCTGTCCGAGCATGAATCCTGCTTTTCATTGTCTGGATGCCGCAGTTTAAAGCGGCGTCGGCAGATTTGGAGGCTGGACCAAATGGAAGCTGGTTCTGGGCCGCATGTGGCCCACGGACCACCAGGTGAACATCCCTGCTTCAGATAATCCAGAGAAAGGAGCAGCAGGGAGTCTGCTATCACGGTTGTGGAGACATTTGTGTGCTTATCAGAAATCTGGAAAAACCTCCTGGGTCTCTGAACATTAGTGGAAATATTTAACTGGGAAAAAGTAAAAGCAAAGTTCCAGAGGCAGCGTGCGACAGAAAAATGTTAAGAAGCTGTTTCTACTGGTATTTAATGTTAATATTCTCTCAGAATGAATGAATTATATGTATTTACTGTGGGTCCACATGCAGGGTTTAAACAATGTTGCATCCAGGCGGATGGACTGAGTTTCTCCACCTTCCTCCTCTTTTGTGGTCATCAGTGGGTTGAAGATGAAAAACTCAGTTTCTAAAATAACTGTGTTCATGTGTAATTTACTCTAAAGCTGTTTTGTAATAAAAATATCAGTTTAAAGGGAACTTACTGTAACGGGTAAAAGCTTTTATTCGTATTTCATTATCCAGACAAAGTTTTAATTTACATAAAGAATTTAATTCAATTTAGTTTCAAAGTTTATTTCAAACATGTTATTTAATCAACAACATTTACATTTTTACATCTCCCGTCTGAAAAGGAGAAGGCAGAAGCATAAACTTAACCCCATTTCTACACTGTATAACATACACTCCAGCTCTATCACACAATTCACATTTATTGACATTCATATTTTTAAAAAAAATATAATTCAAACATAAAGACTCTTTTCTCTGTGATGTTTCCCTGCGTTGACGATTGTACCTCTGTTGAGTTTAGTTTAAGCGAACTCCCAGTTTTTCCTGCCTGAATAAACCGATGTTGTCAGCAAATCCTCCCACAAACAGCCGTAAGACCAGAGTTTGTTTTCTCAGAGGCAGGGAGATCATCCCAGTAAAGTACGTCTCCGTTTCCTGACCAGACCACGTAAATCTCAGGTAAATCACGTTATTATACGACATAAATCCGTTGTTTTCTGGTCTCTTTCAGCGGCCGCCCTCCGTCCCGACAGGCGAAGCGTTTCGTTGGTTCTTCTAGCCCTTCCTCCGCCGGCGGAGCCGCGAGCCGGAGGCCCAGCAGGAAACCGCCACGCCAATCACGCCTGGATGAAATGCAGCTGAAGGACCGCAGCTTCGGGAACTGAACCAGAGGCTTTGCTGCAGGATTTAAAGCTGAGCGGAGAACAAGTTATAGCCCAGAAATCCAATCTGAGCTGGACTGGAAGCTCGCTGGAGAGAGGAGGAGGAACGGCAGGAGCAGTTTGATCAGAGAGGAGGGAGCTTAGAGAGGAAGAAGTACTCAGGTTTGTAAATGGAAGGGTTTGCTCCCCGTGGACCTGAGAGCGCCCATGTGACCGTCCCACGTGACCACCAGCCGATGAAAATTACTGAGCTAAGGATGGATGTGCTTTACCTCATCCTGCCTCAGACCCTTCCAGACCTCTGAAAGGTGATAATGCTGCAGGTTTTGTCTTTTATCTCGTTTACAAGTGGCTCGAGACCACTTGGGTCAGATGGGTCTGCTTGGTGCAGTTTGGATTGGAAAATCCTGATTTCGGATGCGTTCTGCAGACAAAATGTACCCTTAAATCTGGACCAAATCTGGACCAAATCTGGACCAAATCTGGCTCAAATCTGGACCAAATCTGGCTCAAATCTGGACCAAATCTGGCTCAAATCTGGATCAAAATCTGGACCAAATCTGGCTCAAATCTGGATCAAAATCTGAACCAAATCTGCCTCAAATCTGGACCAAAATCTGGACCAAGTCTGGACCAAATTTGGATCAAGATCTGGACCAAATCTGGCTCAAATCTGGACCAAATTTGGATCAAAATCTGGACCAAATCTGGCTCAAATCTGGTTAAATTTGGCTCAAATCTGGACCAAATCTGGATAAAAATCTGGACCAAGTCTGGCTCAAATCTGGATCAAAATCTGGACCAAATCTGGCTCCAATCTGGCTCAAATCTGGCTCAAATCCGGATCAAAATCTGGACCAAATCTGGCTCAAATCTGGTTAAATTTGGCTCAAATCTGGACCAAATCTGGATAAAAATCTGGACCAAATCTGGCTCAAATCTGGATCAAAATCTGGCTCAAATCGGGACCAAAATCTGGACCAAATCTGGCTCAAATTTGGCCTAAATCTGGCCTTTACCCTTGGCATTGATTAAGTGTGAGTGTACCTAAACTCCCCATGAGGCCCGTAAGGAAAAGGCCGTAACCTGCAGCAGGCTTTCTGTCTCAGGACACCTTCTGGCCGTAACCACATCCCGACCCGACATCTGAACCAGTTTATTGCCGTAACTGAGCCAGAAGCAAACATGGCTGCTTACCGGGTCAGCAGGAGCCGAGCCTTTATAATGACTCCCGGAGTCTTAGACTCTGCATCCGATCCGGTTAATCAGACCTGCAGTGTGAGCCGAGCCGACCTGGACCTTCGGTGTTGTCCCCGTACAGATCCTGTCTGGGCTCCTTCCAGCTGCGATCGGGCCGAAACCGATGCAGGTTTCTCTGATCATCGTGACCAAACCGCCCTCCTCTTCCTCCTCTTCCTCCTGTCAGACCCCACTGTAGCCAAACCAGGACGATTCAGGACTAAACCAGAGAGACGTTTCAGTTCCACCTCAGCGAGGGAAGCGACCCCAGACTGTTAGGATGGACTACAACGTCCTGCCGCAGGACTACAACTACCACGTCACTGTTATCCGTCTCTTCTGTCTACCTCCTCCTCACAGCGCTGAAGGCACCCGGACTGGAACGGCATGAGCTGCTTCTCAACTCTCTAACGGGCCACAGCGATCCGCTTCATGAGGCGTTTCATCCTTTATTTATGTATTTATGTATTTATACGTACAGCTGGGCTCTGTTTGACCCGTTTATCTGGATTTGATGGAAAGTTCTCAGGGCGCAGTCACATCTCCGGTTGGTTTTTTTAAGGCAGACTTGGTATATTTGCACAAAAACGGCGACGGGATGTTTGTAAATTCCGTCTTCTTTTCCTCTAAAACGTCGACTCCTTCGGTCCCGACATTCAGATTTGTAAAGTCTGCACCCGTGAGACCCTCAGAGAGAGTTCAGAATCAGTTTCTGTGTGATCGTATCGGTGAATATTGTACAGCGAGGTGGCAGACGGGAACTCACGGGGAACCTTCTGGTTCCTCTGAGATTAAAGGAAGAGCCGACCGGATCATTTCTTAGACAAACACGTTGTTTCTGACACGTCTGCAGGTCAGCGCGGTCAGGTTTAGGATTTATTAGAAGGAAAACTAATTTTACTAGTTTAATCGCCTCAGTTTAAAGGTTTTTCCAGGCTGAATGTGAGAAAATTAGCCGTAGCACACATTGCTGATAGCATCATTTCAATGGATTGCCAAATCAAGAATTTCTCTTCCGCATACTTTGGACAATAATAAGAGTCAGCCATGATAAAAATCCCACATTTATTGGGTAGATATTGATTATCGGTAAAAAAATGTTGGTTAAAAACACTAAAACTGCAGCATTTTCCTCCAGATCCCTGTTCCTCTAAACCTCTGGTTCCCAAACTTTCGGAGCCACGACCATCAAGATGACGTTTCCTGGTGCTGGTGAGCCTCCCTTCTGCAAATAAAATTATTAATTATACATCAGACGGATCCTGCAGGATAAAAAAGCCTGAAAACGGTTCATAAATACAGAAGATTAATGTGATTTATGCTTTAATATGTTAAAGAATGAAGGTGTTAATAGTTTAATTTTAACAGCCTTGGTAAAAATCCCACATTTGTTTGATAAATATTGTTTATATATTTTTCCCAGTAAGCTTTATTGAGGAAACACTTTTTCTTTTTGGTCACATTTGGTCAGATTCAGACGCTGAAATGATCCAGTGAGATTGAAAATGAATTGGTGTAAAAAGTTTTATCTGAAACTCACATTTGGCCTGAGCTTGACTCTAATGCGGCTCATCGTTGTGAAAAAAGAATAAAAGTTTCCAGCTAAAGAGCAAAACAGAAATCAGAAACTGCAAACGGGAGGCGATGGAGTCTGTAGCATCCAGATCTGCTGCTCTCTTCTCTTACTACATCTTCAGTTCGCCCTAAAAACGGGTTTTTTCCACACTGAAGTGCTCTGATTGTCTCATCGAGTGTCCGACACATACTAGAGAGAAGAAAGGAATGAAAGTATGTGTTTTACCTGCCGATTGCTTGTTTTGGTGTCTGTGTCCAAATCTTATTATCAAGAAAACGTGCGATAACTCGCGTCAAAACACGGTGGCAGATTCCACTACCTGACACCAAAACATAGCAATCGGCGGGTAAAACAGACAATTTCGATCATTTCTCCTCTCTAGTACGTGTCGAACACTCGTTGAGACTCGTTGAGCCCTAAAAAGCAAGTTTTTAGGGCGAATTTAGACGCAGAGCTAATTGCCCAATATTTACTCACTCACATGTATGAAAAGGAAAGATGAAAACAGACCCCAGTGTAAAATAAAGAGAAATTCTCCTTTAAGTATGTTTCAGGTGCAAAAAAACACACAAAAGCTGCAGCATTTTTCCTCCAGATCCCCGTTCCTCCCAACTTTCTGAGCCACGACCCCAACGATGACGTTTCCTGGTGCTGGTGAGCCTCCCTTCTGCAAATAAAATGATTAATTATACATCAGACGGGTCCTGCAGGGTCGTCTAAAGCAGTGGTTCCCCCAAACCAGTGCAGAGTTTCTGGTTGGGAACACAAGTAAACAGGACTGGACCATTTGTTAAAAATTTGTACCTAAAGAAACCCTTTCAGTCATTTTAAAAGGACAAACATGTTATCAATGATTCATTAGTAAATTCCTGCGGGGTGTGTTAAAACCATGATAGAAGCAGAGTTAAAACTATAAACTTACAGAAGGATTTCATTTATATTGCAGGATTATCAGAAATTTTAAAGAAAATATTTTTGTGATTTTTATTTTCTCAAGTACCCCTTGCAGTGTCCCAAAGTACCCCCATTTGAGAAACCGTGGTCTAAAGCCTGAAAACGGTCTGAGTTCATAATTACGGTAGATTAATGTGATTTATGCTTTAATATGTTAAAGAATTAAGGTGTTAAACACAGATTTATCTCTTTGTTGATGGTTAAATTCTGACAGTCTTGATAAAAATCCTAAATTTATTAGATAAATATCGTTTTTTTTATTTTTCCCAGTAAGCCGGGGACCCTCTGAAAGGATCTCACGACCCACAAAGGGCCCCTGACCCTCAGATTGGGAACCCCTGCATGGATAAATAAGAGGAGATGCTGATATTTTGCTGGTTTCCTGCAGACGAGTCGGAAACATCGCCCAGTTTGACTTTTCTTTCTCTCCATGAGGAAAATGTTCTGCTGCTTCTTCGTGAGGCTGAAGGCAAACGTCCTCTTCCTCCTGAGGAAGAGGAGGAGGAGGTTTGTGTTGTGTGTCTGTCCTCCTCCTCCTCATGTAATCTGTCTCTGTGACCTCTTCATGTGCTGAATTATAATAAAGCATTTCAAAGATGAGCAGCAGCGCGAGCGCAGGATGTCAGGTGATTGCATCATGCGGCGCGGTGAGTAATGATGCGCGCGGGGGGGAGTGAGGGAGGAGGGGGGGAGGCATGAAAATGAACAATATGTTTTCCTCGCGCTGTGAAATATTCCTGCCACAAGATGGAAGCTGCGTGTGCGTCTGAGCGCGTGCGTGGGCTCTGTAATGGTGTTGCTATCAGAGAGACGGAGGGGAGGCTGGTTGTCCCTGACGACGGTGCGTGTTGCCAGGCAACTGCGCTAACAAAGGCCCGCCACCGGCGTTCTAGAATGTGGGCGTGGCCCGGTGGGAGTGACGTCATCGCGTCAGAAACCCGCCGGAGCGTCACATTTTTGGTCCGGCTGCGGGACGCGATACCTGCCGTACCTGAGACAGCAGGGAGGGAACCAATCACAACGCTTCCCTTTGTCACGTGACTCTCAGGCAGAAACACTTAAAAAACCTTTTTTGGTGTGTTTTTTTTTGCTTCACAAAAAGATTTTAAAAACATTTTTCTGTTTTTTTCTGTCCAGAAAAAAATGATTCAGATTACAAAGTGAGTAAAGTTTGATTTTAGTTTGCAACAAGTCGTTTATTGAATTATAAAAGTCTGTTAAATCGCAACCATTATAAAAAAATAATGCCTTTAAAAAACATTAAATATGATATTTTGCCTTTAAAACACATTAAATAAGAATGTTTTAAATTTCCTTTATAAGGATAGCAACTTTATTTAGAAAATATCACTGCTGAAACCAGTGCTGCACATCAAAAATACACTTAAAAACAATTATAAAACAGTTCAACTCAGTTTTATTCGTATAATGAGGATTTGCAACGCCACCTCTGAGCATTTTACAGAAATAATCAGTTTGGGCCAGTTTACTGTGTTATAGACTTCCACATTTCTACATTAGTAAATAATAACTGCTCAGAGATAAATAATGATAGATAGCTAAACTGACAGATAAAATTCTTCATGCTGGGTCGGAGGTCAGTGAAGGAAACTGGGTTTATGTCAACAATAAAGTTTTAAACCAACTCAGATACTGACAAGAGTAAATTTTTCGGGTGAAATCAGATTATTTCTGTTTTTCCACATCAGTATCAGAGCATCAGTATAAACTAGGATCCATCTACATAAGCTGATTTTAATAAACACTAAACTGGAAAATAAAACACCGGTTATAACCAGTGATGATCTGTCATAGTTTCGGACTTTTCTTTGGTCCTACATGTTCCTCATTTTTGTCTGCGACGTTCCTGCCGAATGATGAGGACGGTTTGTTATAAGAGGATGCAGCATAACCTGAAAAGATGCATAACCTGAAAAGATCCATAACCTGAAAAGATGCAGCAGAGGAGGAACAAAGAGATCCTCCATGTTGTCATTTATGCTGCTTTTATATGAACTCAGAACATTAAAAGATGGCTGCACCCTCTGTTTACACTGTAGCAGCTCTAATATCACGTTTATCTGCACTTCTGACCAGCTTTTGTTGCATTAAATCAGTTGTGCGCGTAATTTTATTGTTTATAAATGTAGCAAATTGTCAGCTGTAACGAGATCCAACACAAACAGTGATGCTGCTTTTCTAAAAGGCACTTTCCTGTTTAAAAAAAGCCGTTTCCTTTCTGTGGATGCTGTAAAATATCTGATGCTGTTTAGAAACAACGTTTTTAGCTCTGTTATAGCTGCTTTGCTGGTTTAAAACAACAATAACCCCTGAGAAATGGTATTAATGTTGAAGCTGCCTTATTATTTTCTCGACTTGAGAACTGGAAAGCTTTTACTCGGGAGTGACGTCATTCCCAGTTACGACTTCCCAGTTTTGAGGTAAAAGTAACGCACCATAACTCTGCTGCACGGCGGCAGTCGCAGCCTTTATAAAAAATATTTCTATTGAGCCAAAATTTTGAAACGATGTAGTGAAATTTGATTTACAGTTACTTTAGTCAGTTACAGCTGCTTTTCTTCTTTATTCCTTACATGCAGGAATTATTAAGAAACGGTGCCACTTTTTTTGCGTCCAGTATTACTTTCATAGACATAAACACTGACGCTTTTTTATTTCTTAATCATATTTTATCAAATTCATTCAAAATCATTGATTTAATTTGGTTTTCATACTTATATATGAATATTCTATTAAAAAAAATGTGACTGTTGTTTTCTTTTCCTGTTTATCACAGAAGAAAGTTTGGTTCAGAATCAGAATTTTATTCTCACTGATACCGATGTATGATGGATGATTAAAATGTATGAATGTACATATATGAATATTTATTCATATATTTATTCATTCTGCAGACAGCTGTAAGTTTTCCAGATTGCCAGGGTGAACATAAAATATTAATGAAGCTACCATGACTTCCTTTATCCTCTCCGTCACCTCCAGCAGCCTCCCAGTCCGTCTCTGTGAAAACGTGCATCAGTGAGGATGACGAGTCTCATCTTTGGTCAAATTAAAACCTGTTTTTCTTCTTCCTGTTTCCAAGGAACGTGTTGATGCCCCCATCCAGGTCTCAGCCTTCCTCCTTCATCCTCCTCATCCTTCTGCTGGGTCCAGGACTTGGCGCCGATCCACCGCAGGCTGTGTGTTTAACAGCCATTTAATCGTACCCTGATAGGCTTAATTAGTGGAACGGAGGCTCCGTCTCCGTCTCTGTCGCTCCCTGGAGACTCATTATCCCTCTTAGTTTGCTGCTTATGAGGCCCGATGAGGAGGAGGAGGAAGGAAAGGACAGGAGGCAGACATAGAGCCAGGATAGACGGCAGCTTTCTCCAGGCGCCACCTGCTGGGGAGAACATGGTATGTTTTGCTGTTTTGATATATTTCTATCTTATATTTGGGTTTTTTTGTTTTCTGTTTCAGAACTTTATTAGAAATATGAGGTTATGTTTATTTACTTTACACGTGTTTGCTGTTTTTTAACTTTTTAAGTCACATATTTGATTGATCGATTGATTGATTTATTGATAAATTTATTTGAACTTAACATAAAAAATATAAAAGCAATATGCAAAACAGCATCTATCAAAACAAATGAACAAAAGAACATAAGTTCAAAAGGAGTGGGTGGAAGCCTAAGCTCATCTAAATCCACCTCCGGATCTTACATTTTCTAACCTTCAATGCTGCAATTTTTCATTTTCTTCCTCCAGACGTTAAACAGTCAGGAAATATTTTATCCATCATCATATTAACCCTCATAGATGAGGATTAATGGGATTAAAATCATGTTTTTATAGCAAACACTGAATAGTAAGGCATAGTAAGAGCAGCATGTTTCACCAGAACATCTGAGCTACTGACATATAACCCTTTAGTGTAGTTGCAAATATTTATATTTTTTAGACCTATCAAAATTTATAAAAGATTATTCATATAATTTAAAATTAAATAAATAAAAACTTGTATTCTGCTCCCCTGTAGATGCTCTGTGGATGCATTATTTTTGAATTTTTTTTTTTTTTAATGAAAAAGTTGCAGGTTTGAGATTTATACGTGATAATTGTCATATTTCACCTGATGCAGCTTCCTGCTCATCACTATCATGACAAACTAAAGTCTATGTGGAAAAAGAATCTAAAAATAAAACTTAAATGAAGATAAATGAAGGTTCCATAAAAAAATAAATCTATTTCACTTGTTTAAACCTTCAAAATATTGCATGTAAAGTAAAAATAGGAATAATTTGTCTCAATATTTGGACCAGAACCAAAACACAGACCGACTTTCTGACCAAGTCTTTATTTTTCCGACAGACCGTGAACACATCTCACCGAACAGCAGCATCTGAACAGCTGAAACGTCCCTGAATGAGAGTTCGTAAAACCCACCAAGTCAACAAATACTCATTTGGCTGTTTGTTTTTCCCTGAATTCGGAGCAACGTTCACATTTAAGTCAGCGTTTCTTGTTTTTAAAGGGGGTGCCTCTCCAAACCTCTCCATGTCAGCAAATAATAATATAAATATCTTCAAATGCAACTCATAAAAACAGTAAAACGTCCCGGAGCAGCCGGGCGGACATCTTCGCTTTGGTCCCGAACAAACAGAAAAATCGTCCCTTTAAGTCTTCAGAGAGTCCGGGTCGGCGGCGCCGCGCCGGGCCTCGGCCGCCGGCCACTCGTGCCGGATGTGATTGTCTGGGAGGAGTTTGGGGTGGAGGAGGGGGTCGGGGCCCGGCCCGCAGTGGTTCTGGAGCCGGGGGAGGGGGTCCGACCGCGGGCCAAGGCTCGGGTCCGACCCAGAAGTGCCCTTCGTGTGCGAGTTTACGGCGTGTTGGACGGGAGGCGGAGGAAAGGCGGAGAGAAGGTTCCGGTGTCTGACGGCAGGGGCGAGGATCTCCATCCGCCCCGAGGCCGCGAGGGACGGGAGGGGGTCTGAGGGAGGGACAGGACCCTGAAGATGCGGGTCTGAGGGAGCAACAGGACCCTGAAGATGGGGGTCTGAGGGAGGGACAGGAACCTGAAGATGGGGGTCTGAGGGAGGGACAGGACCTACAGGTTGGGGGTCTGAGGGAGGGACAGGACCCTGAAGATGGGGGTCTGATGGAGGGACAGGATGGGGGTCTGATGGAGGGACAGGACCCTGAAGATGGGG
>JAVQJG010095872.1:0-33358 GCA_036024015.1 Craterocephalus amniculus | reverse complement strand
GGGGGAAGTGGGGGGGGCTTTGCCTGTTCACAGTCCAGAATCCGCCCTCCCACGCTTGTCCGCTCCCTTCGGTTAAGAAGTGAGGGGACATCATCATGAGGCTCTGCTGAGCCCGAAGCTACATCAGGGCATGAATGAACATTCGCCAGACTGCTGGGTTCATTCACAAGGCGACAGAGAGAGGACCCAGGAGAGACGGAGCTGGAGCAGAGTGTGTGACCAGTCAGGGGGAAAAGCAGCCCCATGGCGACCAGTTCAAGGAAAACACTGAGGCCTCTCATATCTCTTTTACTGTCTGTTTGCCTAACAGCAGCTCAGCGCTTCTTTATCGCTGAAAAGCCAGATAACCGTCATTTTTTGGGGGTGTTTTCTCGCTTTCCAAGCGCCATAAATGTGTTTGCAGAGTTTCACTACTGTGTGCCTTTAAAATGTCAATTAACACCAGCAGATGATTCCAGACTTCTGGACCAAGACGTCTGATTTCTTGGCAACTTTAGTGTTTTTTCATCAATTCTTTTATTTAAACATGACCAAGTGGCTCCATTCTGACATCATTTATATGATTTAAACTTTATAAAAACAATTAATTCTTCTGCCTTTTTCTTTTTATAACGTGGCTGAACAAGTTGTTAGTGGCAAACGCAGAAGAGGCAGAAAAGCTATTAATCTTTGAAGTTTTAAGAAGTCCTGCTGGTATTGCTACGGACACTGTGCTGTACATGCAAGATGCAGCACCAGAGTGGATTTATTAGGAGTCACAGCGGAGCATGTTGACTGGAGCAGGCATGTCGGAGAGGATGGGAGGGGAGCTGGTAATTTCATTAGCAGCAATTTCCTCCACAAGCCCATTACTTTGATGAAGCTCAGAGAAATGTTTATGGGCCTAAATGAAGGGCCTCAGTGTGTTTATTGAATATTCACTTTGTAACCTGTTCTGGCCGTTGTTTTTGATCACAGAATGGCATCTGTGTTGTGGGAGGTTTCAACATACCCAGTAAATAGACGGGTCAGTAAGTCGTCATTGTAAAGCAGACACGGGAGAAATATGGGATTATTGTTGGTTTCAATCACCAAAAAGGTCTTCAAAATGTTTTTTTTCAATGGCTTAAAAATGACAGAACCAAACATTCGGGAGAATATTACAGAGCAGTAGAGTTAAATCAATGCCTTTAGCGTTTTAAGCTAATCTGAGTTTCATGTAATAACGAGTGAACTGCATCATAAGCAACGCCAGCAAACACCACATATCACATTATGTGACATCATGTTACAGCTGATCCCCATCTAAGAACACTCACAAGATGTTGGTTAGGGCAAATAAATGATTAGCATATTCATGCTAAGTTACAGGAAGAGGAAAATCCAGAAGGTGAGCTCCGGTGGTCTTTGAATCGGAATGACTTTAGCTAACGTGCTGCATAGAAACCCACGAAAACAAACCTTTAGTTTCGATGAAAGAAGAAAATGTGTGAAAAGGTAACGCAGCGTCCTGGCATTATGAAAAACTTACATCATGTTAGCCTGCATATCTATTCAGTTGTAAATCCGTGTGTGCAGAGTGGAGACGCTCTGGGCGCGTATTAGCAGCAGATACAGTAAGCTCGCCTGTGGCTGCGAGCCACGGCTATGCCGACGCTTCGGGGCATTTCCTTTAATCAGAGCCAGTGGTGCATTGAGTGAACAGGCTTTGACTGCTCTCAGGTATCTGAGATAGTGTTCTTAATGCCGCCTTCGGGCCCTTTAACACCCACTCTCATTCTTGCCTGGGTTTCAGCAGAAGTGCCTAGCTGCCATTCTGTCTACTTACGGCAAGACGGCTATCTGGCTCACGCTAACAGGACTGAAGGTACCATTGATACGTGTGGATGTTGTTACCGTGCGCTTCCACTAAACATTATATCAAACGGTCTTTGTTTTTTATCTTGTCTTCCAGGTTGTATGTTTGACAAAGTGGCGAGGCATTTCTACGACGATACCTGCGTGGTGCCAGAAAAGGTCGAGGGTGAGTCATCACTGAGAGAATTTTAGGGGAAAAGATGCGTTTGTGCTCATTTATATCCATCATAAAACAATTTAAATCTCCGTGGTCTGCAGGCGACATCAAGCAGGAGTCGGGTCTGTACCGCGAGGGCCCGTCATACCAGCGCAGAGGCTCGCTGCAGCTCTGGCAGTTCCTGGTGGCTCTGCTGGACGACCCTTCCAACTCACACTTCATCGCCTGGACCGGTCGCGGCATGGAGTTCAAACTCATCGAGCCAGAGGAGGTGAGAGGAACACACAAAACAGATGTAATAAATTTTACTTTGCCTTTACTTTAGCTTCTTCAAAAAAATTTTTTTGTTTGTTTTGCTTCTTCTCTTTACATTGTCTTATTGAGCTTTTCCATTTCTTTCTTTTTACTTGTTTGTAGTTTGTGTTTTGAGTGTCTAACCTGCAGATAGACGAAGGTCAGAGTGCTCTCAGGTTGGTGAATAAAAAGATGAAAAGGGTTTTATGACATCCAGCAAACAAGCCAGTTTTAGCTGTTCATGACAAGTCTAAAATATTTAATCTGGATTGAAATATTGTGCATTTTACATTTCAATTTCAGTTACAGAAACAAGATCTGTCACACC
The DNA here is from genome assembly GCA_036024015.1 of Craterocephalus amniculus. NCBI lineage: Eukaryota > Metazoa > Chordata > Actinopteri > Atheriniformes > Atherinidae > Craterocephalus > Craterocephalus amniculus. The sequence goes on along the minus strand of JAVQJG010095872.1, from coordinate 30,743 downwards.
CATTCCAGATTAATGTCTAGCAGTTAAAGAAATGTAAATAACTATCTAATGGGAAAGTGAAGCAAGGTGAAAATCTACAATATAACATTAGTATGAAAGCAGTTAGATTTGAGTTTGGAGTTGTTGGAAGTTAGCAAACAATTACCTTTTCTGACTCATATTTGATTCTACTAAGTCTGCTCTCTGTCAGCTGTGGATAAGACATTGTATTCTCTCAAGGACTTATTACAGCATAAACAGATAAAAATGATAAATGAGTAAGGATAGATCATAACAGATTAAGTAAAAGATCTACCTACGCGTTTCATTCGGCCCCTCCCGTGCATGACTCTGGCCTGATTGGCTGACAAAGGATTTCATCTGAGGCTTCATTGTACACGCCCCCGAGTGTGGGATGACTCATCACTCCTAAGCACTGGAAATGACGAACTATAAGATGAAATGCAAATACCTAAAACACCACTTTGTCACTGTTGGACCTGATGTTAGCGTTCTGTGTTTGGCAGCTCAGATAAAAAACACTTCAACACTGAATGTTGATGTAATCTGAGAGCCAGAACAATCTCGGTTCCAACTGTTATCATTAACCCGATGGTACCAGCTGTCCTGTGGGCTGGACATGACAGAAAAATATGTGTTTTACTTCCACGTTATACATCATTGAAAAGCTTTGGTTCCTCAGATATGAATGGCGATTTTATTCCAGGCTGCAGTCATGAGTGTAGATTCAGTAAACGCGTATTTCAGATCAGTCCGTCAGTTATCTCTGAAACCATACTTTCATCCAGTTGCAGATGATGCTGCAACAAGACACCCCTGCTACATCCGCATGGGTCCATTGGAAACTTAAAACTCATTTTAGCTAAAAAATGTCTGGACTTTAAGGGGTTAAATATGGATACAACTGAATTGACTCGAGCTTTGTTCCAGCCACTCAGACTTGCTGTTTTTGGTTGGTTTCACTTCAGGGTGAACTAAGTGTTTTATGGTTTCTTCAACTTCAACCTTTAAAACGTTTCATTTAATTCTAAGTTTTAGTTATTTTAAGTCAAATAAATAAAGAAAATGTAAATGTTTTCATTCATCCCTGAAGTAAAGTAAGCCTGCAGCCACAATTCCTGCTCATCCCAGGTGAAATTGTGATTTTCAAGGGAATTAACTAATTTCTCAGTGGTCATCCCAAGATTTTTTTTATCATGTTATTTTGCATCCCAACCACATCCAAATTACTGACCCTCATAGCATGTCCCTGTTAATTATTTCCCAGGACACAGTCCTAAAACTACAACCCATGTTGGTGGCTTTTTAAATGAAAACACAGGCTGGGTCTGTGTGTGCCCACATCACACACAGTGGGGCTCAGTCACTGCTGGAGGCTTCATCATGGGGTTGGGGGGATAGAAAGAAGGAAACGGGGGGGTATGTGGCAGTGGTCCACGCAGCCCGATGGTGTCTAGAAGGTACGGACCAGCTGCAACTAACAGGGGGGTCCATTCATGCCGTCAGGTGACCAAACGCAGCAACCGTTAGCTAACGGCTTCTGCCTTTGTAGCAGGCAGGTGTAGCATGTCAGTGGGTCGTGGACAAAGAGACACCAGTTCCACTGTTTGTGTAAGTGTCATCAGTGGGAGAGAGAGAAAACGGGAGTTTAGATGAAAAAAAAGCGGAGAAGAAGCAGAGAGTGCTGCGGGGTTGTGGGTTTGGACTGGGAGGCCGGATGGTGGGTGGTCTGCTAGACAGGTGCTGTAACATCTGCTGCCTCCTCAGCTGGGTGTGTGACAAGCTCCTAATGAACACATCCCTGCTCAGGTCTGCTCAGGCTGGACGCCGGCTAATTACTGCCACCAGGAAAATAAGAATTAATAACTTTCTTTAACGTTTAAGCTGTCACTTCATTGTTGTCGGGGAAACCGGTCGACCGTGCGCCTGTGATTGTCTCCTTGTTGTCATTCCTTTGTTTACTGACTCGCTTGGTGTTGTCTGTCTGATGAAGGTGGCCCGTCGATGGGGGATACAGAAGAATCGGCCGGCGATGAATTACGACAAACTCAGCAGATCGTTGCGTTACTACTACGAGAAGGGAATCATGCAAAAGGTAAAGTTTAAAAAAAACTTCAAATGTGGAGAAAAAGATTTGAGATCCAGAAACTTTTACACGTTTTTCCTCAGGGAGCTGAAATATATTAAACAGGCTGATTATTAAGATGCCAGCTTCCCTCCTTCAGATTGCTATATGAGGGGTGGAGCAAGTCAAAAAGGGTGAAAGTGAAATTAAAGTCTTCCCTCTTGTCAGATGGAGCCCATCAAGTAGCTTAAAAAGAAATGACTGAGATATACCTCATGTTGTAGAGCTTTTTAAGATAAAAACTGGAATCATAATGAGCATAAAATTCTGTCTTTGTAAACAAACTTCCTCTCAACTTGCACACGATTAACTTAAAGGTTGGGTAGGAGCAGTGCTTCCAACTGCCCTCCACGAAAAGCAGCTATTGGCTGTCCTAAAAGTGGCTAAATTTGTCTAATTTGCATATTTAGACTGATGCATATTGTAACAGACGCTACACTGGAGAGGAATAATGTAATGGGAGAGACAATAACGTGATCAAAAACACACCTTAAATATGTTTGGAAGAGGAAAATATATAACTTTCTTTGCTCTATTTTCTTTCAGTTTTGATTAATCAAAATTCAACAACATGATACAGTAGAATTCTTAACTGTTTTATTCGTCCAAACTTTTCATTAATAGCCCTTAATATCCCACGATGAGGCAGGATGGGATGAGCCAGTGGCAGCATGGTGGATTTCATTCTCTGTCTGGCTGGAAAACCTGGAAATTAGGAACCCCCACTGCTCTCTGAGGGAAAGAAAAAGATATGTGGTATCACGTCACTCTCCAAAGTCTCCCATAATTCCAGAAAAAAAATCGCTAGATTTTACGTGTGTAACTTTAAATAAATAAAAAAGTTTGGTTTTACGTGGTCTGAAAACTCACTAAGTACAGCAACAAAGTCAATAATTTGACAACATTGGCTTGGAGATGGAAAACGGTTTGAGCAAGCTCCATTTTGAAAATACGTGATTTAAAGTAAACCCTTTTTTACCAATTTGTCCCTGAAGCCACGCCTCCAGAGCAAAGGATGCTTGCTTGCTTCCGAGGGTTCACGAGCGCTAGCACCATCAGTTGTTTTCTCCAAAAGTCATAAGGACCTAATGTTACCTAAAAAACAGGGCCGGCGTGCCATCTCTCTGCTTTGTGTGCTCCAGTTTACGCCAGCGTAAACTGGAGCACAGTTTGCTCCTGCTCTGCTCCTTTAGCTTTTTTCTTGCGGCAGCTTCGAGTAAACAGGTTTTCTTGTCCAACTCGATATGGGCACCTTCTCTACCATGATATGTTAAACTGTGTACCGAATTTTCAAATGGTTTCATAGGTGACTAAAATATTGTATTTTTATGGTAGAGCATTTAATTAATTGTCTGCAATCAGGGTGTGAAGGGGATTTTTAGCAATATAGTAAAAAATGCTTCTTCAACTGTTTTTCAAGCGACCCTGCCTTTAAATACAAACTCACCAGAAGTCATTAGGAATATTTTTAGGAATAAAAAAAAGTGATATTCCCGTTTACTTAAAAGATATTCAGCTAATTTTATTATTTAAAGGCATCAGTTTAATGACAGTATAATATCTTATGAGTAAACTGGAGCGAACGTGTCCGTCTTCCTCCAGGTGGCCGGTGAGAGATACGTGTACAAGTTTGTGTGCGACCCGGAGGCCTTGTTCTCCATGGCCTTCCCTGACAATCAGCGGCCGGTGCTGAAGACGGACATGGAGCGGCAGATCAACGAGGAGGACACGGTGCCGCTGTCGCACTTCGATGAGAACATGGCCTACGTGCAGGAAGGGCCCTACTGCCAGCCGCACCCCTACAGCGAGGGCTACGTTTATTAACGTCAGCCCCACAAACGCACACACACACTGACGCACACACACCTTCACTCTGCCCCGCCCCCTCCGGCTCCTCCGTACACCTGAGACTGTCACATCCTCCGGGGAAAAAAGCCTGAACACACACACATTCGCACACACACAGAAAACTTCCCTCTGTCCATCTCACATGAACACATATCCTCTTTTTGCTCTCGTCTTTCTGACGTCCAGGCTGCACAGCAGGATGGAGAGTGCACTTTACGGACAGGAACGGCGCGGTGGTCTACCGGGTGTTTGACTCTTAACGTTGTTTATGTTTGTAGATTAATACGGAATTAAATCGGTTTATTTTTTTCCTCGTTAACTGAGCATGTGAGATCGGACTCAAGCTCCAATCCGTGGCCACCCGAGGGCTAAATTCCTAAAACTTCCTCATCTACACACGTAAAGCAAATTGAAGGATGACTCCTGTTTTATTTTTTTGTTTTTTTGTTGTTGTTGTTGGATTTGTCCTTTAGTCAGCCCCTACATAAACATCTCATACTGGAAATGTAACAAAACTTTTATGAGGAAGAGACAAGATTAAAGACTTGAAAACAATGACATTTAGCCTTGTGTGAGAAGGCTGATCAGTCATCTCCTCCCCTTTGTCCACTCAAAACTGTAGATCTCATCATGTAGGTGTATTTGCTGTAAAGACATAAACTCCACCGGATTGTTCTCTAATGAACTGATGAAAAAAAAACACTCGGGGTGAAGACGAGACTTTGTCGCACTGGAACTGTACAGAGGAAACGAACTGACGTTTTCCTGCGTCACATGTGAGCGGACTGTGTTTGGGAGGAATCAGCCAAGCTGCTGGATTTGTGTTCTGAAAGGCCTCAGAGCAGAAGTCGTTTTACACCGTTCAGGTGTTTTTCATTGAATAACAGTTGAAAGTTTATGTACAGATGAAGTGGATACAGCAGCCCATTCACTTTCAGGATAACGTTTGCATCCTTAAAAAATAGAAAAAAAGGAGGAAAAAAATAGATTTCATGAGTATAAATGATAAAATGCTTGAAAAAAAAAACATAACGTCTAATCTTTCCTTTGGGTTTTTCAGTTTTGTTCCGGGTGAACATGAGGTGTACATTTTGCTTAAAGAAAAAAACATTGCATTTTTGTTCAGATGACTGAAAAAATGAACTATTTAGAGATTTTTAATGTGGTGAATAAAAACAATCATGTTATATTAAAATGTTTCGTTGTATGATCAGGTAAATGCACATTTTGTTGCTGCTTTAAATTGTAAGTGTATTTTCTAGTCCCAAGAAAAAAAGTCAAAAGAAAGAAAAGGAAAAAATGTGTGGAAAATTCCTTTTTACTTTTTATTTATTTGTTTTAAAATTTTTGTTCAATTCAAGCATTAAAAGAAGTGTCTGGTCTGTTGAAGGTTTTGTTCCCGAGGTTCACATGTGTGGGATGAGATTGGCAATAGGACAAAAATTCTGTAATAAAATCATTCTGAAAACTAAATTATGGCCACTTTTAAATGTTTTACGTACTGATAAGTTGTCCTTTTTGCGAGCTCAAATACGACGAGGCAAAAAATTAATATCAGTGGTTATTTCTACACTTTAACACTTCAAATTGGACAAATCAAAAAAAGAAAAAAAATCCACAGGACAAAACTCAAATGTCAAACTAATAGATTATGAGCTTTTGTCTGTTTCCAGTTTGGAGAGAAAACTCCCAACCACAACACATTTAACCAAAGTGACACCTGAGGGGGAAAAAATCAATGACTAATTTAAAACACCACTTTTTCATGTAGTTGAAGAGTTTGTCCTATTTTTTTGTTGCTGTTTCTCTGACGCGGCCGGCAGTAATGGGGAAAAAAAGCAGTAACACTCCCTTAAAGTTATTATTTCCTTCTTTAAAGTGTCACTATAGCTAAAAATCAATGACTAATTTAAGGAAGCATTGTTTAATTGCTTCCACTGATGGGAAAAATGAAAACGGATGTGTAAGTAATGAAAAAACACTACTTGCCTTAATTTGTCAGAGCGGGTTTACGAGCCAACCCTATTACAGTCCCTTCTCTTGGAGTTATTTATTGATTGTCTGTAGTGTGGGGAATTGCCCTTAACTTTAAACAGCTGATTGCTTCCCTGAGGATATTTAACATCTAATCTGACACGTACCGAGCTAAAAGCAGCAGAGCTGCTTCTAATATGATGTATGAGACTCTTTGTGTTGGTTCTCCCCTTACGTAGAAGGGAAACAAGATTGAGTGATAAGGCATCTGTTTATAGGGCATTACAGCACAAATGTGAAATTTATCCAGAAAAAAGTCTGAAGGTGCATGTTGTTGTTTAATGCTAAAAAAAAAAACACTTTTAAGTCATGTTTTTTTTTTTTTTTTTTATAGTGTGCTTGACTTCACTGGAACATTTGACTGTGTTTTTCTTAGAAGCGACCTGCGGTTTGACTTTTGTTGTTCAGATGATCGTCACGGTTACAGACCGGACACAAACGACTGCGGTGTATTCAAATTCTCATCATTGAAATCCCATGCAAATGCCTTTTGTTTTAAATATGTGGGGAGTTTTCCACGTAAGCCCGGCCTCGCTGACGGGACCGCGGCACCTTCCACCTGTGTGCAGCGAAAAATGCCTGAAGGTCACTTGCAGGATTGTTCGTCTTACACCTTTTTTTAAAAGGCGTGATGTCGCTGGGTCTGGAAAAAAAATCACCATGCAAATCCTGTTATCTGGCCCCGGCTCAGAGAATCAGGAGCCTCAGCTAACAACATATTTACCATTTATGGACATATGCTTTACATCCTGTGCCACCGGCCAATTTCTTCCCTCCTCTGCTGCACTAGCGGCTAATATTCTGTGTATCTGAACTGTGAATTGTGGTCCTCCCCCACTGTAACAAACAGATGGCCACTCGATTTTGAGTCATCACAAACCCATTACAAGAGTGACTCGTCCTCAGCCAGGCCGCCTTGATTCGTGCCCGATGGCTCTCGCCAGTGTTTGCTCAGGCCCTTAAGTCATCCTCGGGCTTCGTGACACACTCTGTTTGCTCAGGTTAAATGGCTTGTGCTGCCCGAGGAGTGCCCTGATTGGCTGTGACACTGGAGTGTTTGACAAGTGAAATGACACCGAGTGGTCCCCGTCGCAGCAAATGTGTTTGGCTGTTTGAAACAAGTTGGCTTTTAATACAGTGTGTTTACACACCAAAAAGCCCTAAGTGTGTTTCTATCTGTGTTGCCAGGGTCTATCAGTGGCCAGACCACTGAGCATAAATCATTCAGGGGTAATTCAGAGGAACAACAGTGGCTCTTAGAGGGAAAAGAAAGGAAATTATAAAGTCTCCATAATGGAGGCGCCTATTACTGCTGCTGGTCCACTTAAAACTGCCTTATGAAAGGTTTTATTTTCTAGAAGGCTCCGTTTTGGGCAAACCAACCAGCACATCTGACCAAAATCACTAAATCTCACCACAATTCAGAGTCGTAATCAAAAACTTTCTAAACACATCCCTATTTTCTTTTTAAATTCAAAGCCAACATTTTCCTGTTTCTTTTCTTTTATCCTTTTTTTTTTTTTTTCTTTCTGCATGTGTGTCAATTACAGAATGTGCTGTAGGACACACACCGAGGTCATAATTTCTACGTTTTCACATCAAAGTTCTTGCAGAAGCTGCTGACTGCAGACGCAGGTGCTGGTTTTGGTCTAATTTAACAAGGATGCAGTGTTTTTCTTTTTTTTTTTAAAAGGTTAAAGGCAACACCACAGGTTCTTCACTCATTACACTTCGTGCTCTCTTGTTGATCATCTTCCTGCTTCGGAGCAGATGAAACACAAAAGCCCGCCTCCCCTCCTCCTCAACACAAAGACTGTGACAGTAATAAATAGCCTCTGTGATCCAGGTTTAGAAGGCTGTGAAATTGGATATTGAGATGCTCTCCGGAGCTGCGGGTCGGGAGTAGTTTCAGACTAGACTGTGGGAATCGTCTAATCCGATCACCGAGAATGTAAAACGGGCTAATCGCCTAACGGGCCGGGTCTCTCGTACCCACAGGGCATTGGAGGTGGGGAATTGATGCCGGGCCTCTTTTGAATGGGGATTTATCAACTCTTTTGTCTCTCTTTGACACAGCAAAACAATTATATGTCCCTTGGTTCTTAAAACGTTGCTGTGTTTGATTTCCAACTACATGTTACAGTATAATTCAGTGTGTTCAACTCCATGATGTGTGTTACATGGTATCTCTTATGTGTTTATTATATTGGATCAGACCGTATCTGATTGATCTGATATGATGAAATACTCCACACGAAGCTGGTCAAACAGATTATATTACTTACATTAGTACAAGGCTCTTACTTGTAAAGCAGTTTTAAGTTTCTTTGTTTCATTAGTGCAATGTCTCATGGCACATTGACACCTTTCACCCTGCAAAGCGAACTCGCTTCAGTTCCACCCTCACCTCAGTCGAGGCTGAGAAATTACTTCATACAAGTAAGGTAGCCAGACATTATGTTCTCATTTCTGCGACTTTATAAAGACACGGCTTATGCAAACAGCTCTGAGCGCAGCGTGATGCAACCTAATGAAAGCTGTTTGCTGTAATGTTTGGATCTTTATAAACATGAGAACACAGTGTGCGGCTACTTTTCTTTAATGAGTAACAGTATATTGGCCACCTCTGTTATTCACTCGTGCTGTAATTATATGTTTATTTCTCACCAGTTACACAACAAACAGTCGATATACTAGCAATTTTTGTATCTTTTCTCTGTAAACTGGGTCTTGATCATGAGTAAAAGGTTATTAGTGTTGAAGAAACTAGTGTATTCATGAACATCTGAAGGTGGACACATGACGGCAGTAGGCTACAATGGTTATAACAAAAGTTTTTGAACCCAAAGTTTGGAAAATACTCCTTTTTAGTGAATTATGCTGGAATATAGTGAGATTTTCTCTGTAGCATAATGTCCTAAATGTTGATTTATCTGTGTTTTAAAGTTTCTCCAGACACTTTTTCTCAGTAAAAATCTTTACTGAGCCAAAACATTAGCGACTAGTAAAGTACAGTAAATACTGTATTAATATGTCAGCACTGACTGCCTCTTCCAAAACCCCCAAACCGGGCTTTAACTCCATCGCTCCCATCCTGACCTGGCACGCCACCCATCTCTTCACCTTCCACAATGTCGTTTGATCTCTGCAACGCTGTCAACGCCGCGATCAGCCTCGCAACAGACCTTGTAGCCACAGCCACCCCGCGAGGTGGCCAACCATCTGTCACCAGAGCCCGGAGACCTTGGGCCCAAACCCCACCCCATTCAACCCACCCTTCACCCCCTCCCAGGGCCCATTAGCTCTCCCTAATGCAGCCAGCGTAGCTCCAAGAGGGTCCTTAACAGGCACAAGACGGACTGCTACTTATCCTCTTTAATTCCCAAATGAGTTCCCTTTAGCGTATACATAATTCATTTCCTGAAGTCCCTTACTTTCAGCCATTTAGCAAATACTCTGGGAAGGTTTATGCTCTTTTTGGTGACACTTTTTGGTGTGTAAATGCAATCGCAGCTGCTGTAAACTGCACAGAAACATTCATCTAGTTAAGAAGAAAAATATCTGAGTGTGAAAAACTGAGAAAAACAAATGAATCGGGGAAAATCAAGAGTCATGCAATGAGACTTAAATAGTGAGAAAAGAGCCTGGAAAAGTATACTCATGCAGTCAGATGAAGACAGATATTACAGGGGTAAAATTAGACCACCTCACATTCATAATACCTAATGCCCTTTAAATAGGCTTAAGAAGAGGACTAGAAATAGACTAAAAATTAATTACTTTCAGTAGATTTTTCTTCTTGCTTTCTTTTCCAGGGGCGTATTAATTCTTTCTCTGTGAATATGTGGCAGCCATGTCAAATCTACTAAATAATGCACTTACTACAATACACCTTAATTTCTTGGAAAAAGCGGAATTCACGGGGTATTCGCTTGTTTAATAAAATGCAGGCAGTCATGTTTAAGAGATATTTTTCTTCAAGTCATTATGTCTTCCTTTGAAAGTAAGGAAAGCTTGTGCAAATAGATAATAGATTTGTGTGTTTTAACAGACATTATTAACACTGATTCATGTGCATAGCGCTGAATATCTAACATTACTTAAAGATGCATTTATTAGCATTAAATTGGAGCAAATGTACAGTAAATGCATGCAAACTAAACTGAGAAAAGATCAGCCAAGACTAAAAATATCTGAAAAATAAACTCTGCTGTGGTAACAGTCATATTTAAGGCTTGATCTCGAAACGCATGTCATAAATAGGAGTGACAAAGATATCTTTGGTTATCACAAAACCTGCAAAACACACAAGACAAGCGCAGCATTCTCCCCGCAAGCCGCATGAGAAACAAAGGCGTAGTGTGATAGCGCAAATGGCAGACATCCAGGATCCCCTCCGCAAGCCCAGCAATGAAGAGCCGGGCACATACGTTGCAACTGGAGGACCTGCGATCGCAGACACAAAGGCTGCAGGAGCAGGCCGCAGCAGCTAGATGACCATTACCAAACCGCTCATGTGAGAAGTGATTCTGCTCTGGACCCCCGTTGCTTTGTTTTGGCAATGGAGGGCAGGGGGAGTGAGCGCTGAGCCAGGACAATATGTTTTTTCAAATGCCCCTCAGCCAATATTTATTTAGCTACAAGCTGGCATGTCTGAGGAGCCCGGCGCAGCCAAGACGGCGAGCAAGCGTGATTTTCAAGATGTTACAAACATCAGGCTTCAATATGATCCTGACCTTGCTAATATCCAATAAATTACAAGCGGGTTGTGTGTACGCTGACTGCTGCGGTGCCACGTTTGACGATGCGTAATGAGGTGGCTGTCGAGGCAAAAACAAATCAACAATATTATTCACCAAGAAAACTGATGAAATACAGTAGTTTTCTGAAATACGAAACTGAACACTTTTTTCATTTTGAAACAATTTGAGAGCCAATAAAGAGCAGTAGTCAGAGCAGTCATTTTAGGGGCTAGCCGTAGATTGCAAATGATGAGGAGTGAGGTGCAGGATAATAACAGAGCTTTTTATTGTAGACTGGTAGAAAGAGTAAGTGGGGGAGAGAGGAAGCCAGAGAGAAGCACAGAGAGAGCAAAAGAGAGAGAAAGGGGCTCTTTATTTATTTCTTTCTGGCTTTTAAAACAGATGGTTCCTTATGTGCTGAGCGGAAGTGTCTGTTAACTCAGTTGGCTCACTATTGGTGGCTGCCGGCCAATAACAACAACGAGATCGGGGAGTGTGAGCAACAGTGCAGTTTGCTTTTCTTCAGATGCACTGCGAACAGAAGGATGGCAGCCTGCAGATACTGTTGCACGGCCACCCAAACGTGGCGGTGCCAGCACCGGCACCCATCACACCTCACGACTGCACCCACTCCACCTCGCTGCTGCAAGAGCGGCTTACAGGACAGAGGAGCACACAGAACAGTTCAACTTTTAGTCCTCATTGTCCTTATTTTACATGGAATAAGCAGGGATCAGATTTTACAGCTTGGTTATGCATCTTGTAGAAAAAGAAGTTTCCTACGATAAAGCATCAAGCAGGAGATGTAAAACGTGCATGTTAGAATTAAATCTTCATAGGTCTCCATGGCAGAAGACCCAATTTTTGTGTTAATGTATACGTCGCTGTCATCTCAGATTACATCTTCCATATAGAAATGTGTTCAATAATGTGTTAAATACATGGTTGTTTTAGAAAAAAGGCATCAGAGGGATCGCTTTTCAGATTGTCATAACATATAATTTCTGTGTGCTTCCTAGAAAGCGATCAAGCTGCAGTATACATCAGCCCCCCCTTTTATTCCTAAATTATGGGTTTGAATAATAGCATGTCTTCTTTCTAAATCGTAACAAGTTATGAATATAAAACTTGAGAATTATCATATTGAATGTAAAGCATTATAAAATAGTATGTAAAAGTTAATTTAATTAGCAGAACATGAATTATGGACAAATACACATTTGATGTAGTCAAAGTAACTTTTTACCCACAGTGACAGAACTCCACTCAGTTTGCCTGTAAGGCCAAGAGCCAAATAGAAATGGAAAACTTTACCCCAAGCAGCTTTGTCTAATAAAACAGTTGTGTGTTATTGCTAAGATTTTGTGACGTTTGTGTTACATTACACACCCTGACCCAAATTTGGAGAGGATTTTAACAGTGTAAGATGATGCACAAAAGGTCTTTAAAAGCAGATAACTTACACACATACAATATCAGGGGCGGGTCTGGAAGATTTTGTTAGGGTGGCCAGGCAAGGGCACAGAGTGCAGGGGGGGCTCATGTAAATGCAATCTTTTTTATTTACAAGGGTCTTGGTTTTAGGAAAAAAAAAATGTTATAACCAAAGTGGTCTTCTAATCTAATCTCAGTCAAATCCGTTAAAAGCAAATAGTCAAGAATAATTATCACTGCTTCAACAAACACTCGCTTTGGCCAAATCACACGCGTTATCAGTCACATCTGCTGGTTTTTTGACTCTTACATGTTTTTTAATATAAGGCACAAAAAGGCCACTGTTACAAACACCCAGCTCACACCAGTTACTCCTCCCAGTTTGAACCTCTAGCCCTGAGGCTCAAACCACCAACCTTCATTTGTGAGGCTGTGGAGCTAACCACCACACCATGCAGCCTGGTTTACACTAAATATTTGTTAGAATTTGACTCTTGGGAGGTGTTCTGTGACCCTCAGGGCCTCCCCTTCTTTAGGTCTAACCCCTTACATATACAGTATGTAGCACATGGTAGGATATGGTAAGTTTCCAAGCAAGGAAATGTTATATTTATGTAACATTTCCAATCCTATGTTAGAAAAGGTTGAGATGTTCCGACGCTTCATATTCATTAGCATGTAATCTGTTATGATAATGGTGATTATGCAGCAGAGTCAAGTCTTAATTAAAACAAGCATCCATACTGTTGTTCTGCTCTTCTTTGTCCAGTGATTCTGAATAGATACTGATCCAAGTACACATGCTGTTGTGCTCAGTTTGTGTGATTACAAACATTTTAGCAGTAGGTGGTAAAACCCAGACAAAGCCAGTGGATACTTGCAGATGCCTGATATGTCAACCAGGCATCGTAACTGTAACCTGCCCTTGTTTCATCGGCCTTCAGTGTAGGAAGGAGTATGCACGTCTTTTGTGGGATGCTGTAAGGTGACTCTCTCCCAGGTATCTGGAAGTTTCCTGTCATGGGAAAAGCTGTAGGGAAAGGACCCAAATGCAGGATTAAAAAAAAAAAAAAAAAAAAAAAACCTAAAAAAAAAGGCACAGGAAATATAAATCAAAGGTGTGAAAGGGTGTAGCAAAAACTAAACTGGTCACATTTTAAAAGGAGACGAGAGGCTCGGGTGCTCTGACTGCCTCTTTCCTCACTGTATCTGTTGAATCATTGCGTTTACATTCAGACATTTGGGGGGAAAGTCCTTTTAGAAGGTTTAAAGCAACAGTTTTATCCTAGTAAAGGTTTCTTTTACAATGGAAACGCAGGCTAAAGCAGTTTATTTTTGCGATTTTAAACCAAGGACACAGTTGCACACACTCTTTCTAAAAATTATCTTTGCGTCGCCACCTATTACTGATGCACACGTACGAGTGAAAGAAGCTTTGGCCACATGTTACTGATGCGTGGACATCTTGTCTTCAGTTTGTGTTTCCATCAAGTGTCTTCAGCCTCCAGTTAAGTATCTCCTACTAAGTATGACATGATGCTCAACAATGCTAGCGATTACTGCAATAAGTCAGATAATGTTCTGTAGTATTTTGGGGATTTTGATGACGATGTAAGATTCGGTCACCATAAAATGGGCCAACCGTGGAGATGCCATTGAAGATGAACATGGCGCATCATTTCTGTTCGTTGTTGTGAAGCGAGCAATTTAATTAGGCAAACCCAGTAAGCTCAGTTCCATCATTATAATACAAGATTGTTAAGATTGAAATAAACAGAGATTCAGATTTTTTCAGCTTATATGTGCAAGAATATTACACAATTACCATATTACATGTGCACTATAGCCATAATTTCCTATTCATATCTAATGCCACAAGTTAATTAATTAACAGTATCACAAATTAGTTACAGATTTGTGTATTTATAATTTGTGTCACCTCATAAGCTTCATAAGTTTGAATAAACTATTTTTGCATGTAAATGATGTGCAAATTCATAGAAAAGTACAGGTATGAGTGTAGAACCTGACATGGAGTAAAACAAGATGATAAAAACTGAGGAGGGCAAATAATGAGAAATATGAGGCAGGTGTGTTAACAAGGAAATTCAGACCTGGTGTGTGGAGAATCAGAAAACAAGAGAAACGTAACCTGTAAGCCCTCCTTAGGGCACTTCTATCCTTTTTTGTCAACTTTTTTTCATGTGGTGATCATTTGGGCAGGGTAACAGCTTGGAGTATGACTTCTTGCAGTAAGTTTTGCATTTATCTCTCTAATGTTTTTTATACTCTAGAAGAATTCGGCATCTTCTGGTGATTCATGTGTACAAAAGTGTCTCTGCTATAAAATCATCATACATGAATATGCTTTTTCTTTTTTGTCCTTTCATCCATGCTGCTCAAAAATATAAAACTTTAATCATTTTTGGCCACTTGAATATTGGAAGCACTGTCTCATTCATAAAAACACAAAAACGTAATTGTTTTCAATATAGTAAATATTACATAGGTGTTTCATGGTGATGATTAGATACTTGAATATGTTTAGATATTGGATATTCAAACTGGCATTTAAAGAGTTAAGAAAATCTATTCCAAAGAATAATGTATTATGATTTTAGAACAGTTTTTTGGGAAGGACACTTTGATCCACGAGGATGACCAGAGGATGCCAAGTTGGAGCACAGGTAACAGACTGAGGAAATATAGTAAGAATAAGTTACAGCACCAGGCTCCAAATTAAATGAAGCAGAAAATCTACAGTACAGTGGACTTAAAGATTTATTTAGAAAACGTGTGTTAAAAATGGCCCATGATCATGAGTCAAAGGTTATTAGTGTTGAAAAAACTGGTGTATTCATGAACGTCTGAAGGTGGTCACATGATGGCCGTAGGCTACATTGGTTATAACAAATGTGTTGGAACCCAAAATTTGGAAAATCTTCCTTTTTAGTTTATTATTTTGAAATATAGGATGGCAAGGTAATACTGAAACAGAACCAAAAGTCATTGAATTTTAGAAAGTCCTTGAAAAAAAAAGTTTTATTTGTTTGCTTTCCAGAAGTTTTCCGAAAACATTGAGAGAACGGGAGACATTTTCAGAGGAAATACTCAGCAGGGGATCAAATGACGCGTCTCTCTACAATATCACCAGGTACAGTAACTTCCACTTATCAGATAAACCAAGTGTTACTCCCCAAACTACTAAGTGAAAGGGAGCTGCGACTACAGTCAGCAACAGCTACCAGAGATGAGAATGACTGATAAGGACTATCGCTCCCAAAACCAAACATTAGAGTCTTATTTAGCTGACATGTATCTGTTGAACAGGACTGTTTAAAGGCACCATCTGCAGATGTTGAAAGTCTCAAAACAAGGAAGCTTTCAATTAAAAACAAGTTGTTTTGTGTCTGTGACCAACAGAAATGTGCTGTGAGTAAAGGAAGTACCGAGGAACCACAGAAATGTTGCAATAGGTTGTATTTTAGCACATCTTTGAAGCATTCTGGATTGTTTTTGTTCAGCCATACAAAAGAATTATCTTGCCTTGCCATGTATGAGATCATAATTTAATTACAAATGCACTCTATACATCTTCACACCAAGAGGTCCAGGAGGTATAATCAGTCTATAGGAAATTTGTCTAATTAACCAGTTGATGAATCAGTATGCTAATGAAACCATATTGATACAGTTCCATGTATCTGACTTGGGTCTGGCTTGTAATGAGATCAAATCAGAGCAGTGGGACAGTTGCTGTGTTAAAATGACTGCCTGGCAATATGTTCCTCCACATTGAGGGGGGGAAAAAAGGAAAAAGACGACACTAAGACACGTCTCGGTCTACCCATATGGCTGCTTTTGTGATGCATCAGTCTCAGCATGCCGTATACAGTTACCAACCTATATTTCCAGTTGTATTCGCACCTCACGATGCCGTGCGCAAAGTGAAAATTAAAGGCAGAAGGGTTGTGTGACGAGATTAATTAGACGGAGGCCAAGTGAAGTCACACTCCTCGTGGCAAACACACTCCAACCCTCAATTACTCACAGTGAACAAAGCAATTAAAAGGTCTGTCCTATGGAGTTACCTAGGACTGGATTCTGAGCTGTCTATATGAAACCCCCAGGGGCCAAAGGAGCGCCGCTAGTCAGGTCCACAGGTAGGTAATTACTATTGATCAAGTGGCATTAGAGCATGTGAAACCACATTGTTATTTTAACCAGAGCTCTATTTTAGGTCTGTACTTCTTTAGGGCTCGTGTGGTCTTACATTGAATGAGATTCAGGCAGATGCAGGTTGAGAAAAAGGACTTTGTTTCTTTTCTTCTTTAACACATTACACGCTGGACTATTGCTTATGAAAGGAGAGAAAAAGCTAACACAACCCTGAATCGTCCAAAGTTCTCAAACAAATTGTGATAACTGGGTTAACTGGGAGTATGGAAGCTGAAAGAGTGATGGTGATAAACCGGAGGGGTGCAGGTCAGCAAAGGCTGCTGATGATCTCAGAAATGATTTCCATGGAAGAGGCCACAGCTCCTGTAAATTAAGTTTCTAATGATGAAGTTGCTAATGAGGCGCAACAATCATGGAAAAACTCTACAATGCATAGTATCCATAAAATTCCAAACTTTTCCACAACTGTAAGGCAGAACACAATGGTAATGTAAATGTGTCCTTATCTATTCATTTTACTTAAAGTGCACATATTTAGAGCAATACATGTAGATTTTTATCCACATATACAGTGTAAGCTCATCTTTTGAATGGCCATCTCACTCAACACCTCACATACCTCCTTTCTTTTTCTGTCTTTTTTTATTATTATTAAGCTTACTGGATATTATGTGTTGGTAAACAAATATATTTTTTGTATTTTTTTTTTTTTTGTATTTAAAAACCAAGTTTTTAAGTAAATAGTAAATAATGTCTTAATAAAATCTTCCAAAATTTCACACAATTATTTGTGTAACTTAAAAAAAGAAACGAAAACCTCATTAATAAATGTTGTTCAGGTTGTCTGTGTTTATACAACATGTCATCATGTTGTATCATGTTTTTTTTTTGTAAACCTGTAAAGATGCTGTTAGAATAATCAAGCCGACCAATAGATGAAATCATGGATCAGTTTTTCCAGGTCCTGCAGAAACATCATATTGAACTTTGTAATTCCATAAATATGTGTTTAAATGTTTAAGTCTGAGTCCCTCACTACTCCCACATTTCAGGCCTGGTCGGAGATTTTTAGGTGTTTAGACTGAAGCTCAGTGACCTTTAATCCCTTCTCTGCCTCTAAACACAATTACCTCAGTTTTGTTTTGTAGACAAGAGGTTTTTTTTTAATATTACATTTCTGAAGAGCCCAAACTCATGTCATTACAATTATCAGATTATTCTCAGAAATCTGATATTGACAGTCACATAACAGGCTCATTGAGAGGCACTACTATAGGCAGAGAGGTTATAACATACCAAAGAGCCATAAAGTGGAGATGAAAAACATGAGGTTCCAGTTTAACTAGATGAGCTACAAAATGCCTTGTTTTTAAAGACTGCAAGACACGATGGCCTGAGCAGTTCTTAAAAAACTGGTTGACAGAGTTGCAGCCATGATAAGAGCTGTTAAATCCTCTCACTGATAAAGAAAAGAGCTTAAGTGCCTCCTTTTTCTTCTTGATTGAAAATATGGGACCATCCTTGTTAAAAGTAGGGGGAGATAATAATTATGTGGTGGCAACATTCAAAGCAACTTCTTCCAGACACTCGTACAAACCTATTTGTGTAGAATAACATGAAAGCCTCCAAGATCGAATCCCCAATGTCGCTGCTTGTGTCCTCACAAAGGGAACATGTCCCTGCGGTTCTCAGGTATTCACACCGGCTTCCTGCATGTCAAACAAATGATTTCAAAAATTTAGAGCTAGCATGCAAGGCGCTGATTAGTCCTGGGCCAAAACATCTATCTAATGAGCTGCAGAGATATCTGCCATCATTGGGTTACGTTCGCTCTCCATTCAGGGAGCTAAAACCGAACGAGGAGAATCTGCAGTTTCTATGCAGACTGGTGGGATTTTCTTGATACGAAGGGTGGAATAGAGCTGTGTAAAGCCAAGGCGGAAACTCTTGTTCTCTGTGATCTGCACATACAAGCCACACAAATAAAACAACAACAATGGCAGATCTTTGTAAGTTATTTGTTCTCTTAAAGCAAGACTTTCTTATCAATCAGCATGTTTGTCACCAGTGAATATGCATAGATCAGACACGGGCTAGCATGTGTACTACATACTTTTCACTCAATTTGCAGAGTCATGTCAACAGAGTTTTTGTCTTATCTTTTTTTTTTATCCCGCAAAAGGAAAAAATGCTTATTTGGTAGCAGTCTTCAAGTGTAAATGAGGCCTTAGTGTCATTCTTTTATTAACAGTATTTAGGTGCAAAGATGTTTCCAGCACTGATCATTATAGTTACATTAAAGGAAACGTATATAATTTTTGATCTGATCTCAGTGATCTAATCAGCTGTATACCATTTTATGCTCTTTACCTTCTATTTTGAGTGCAGTTTGGTCGCCTAAAGAAATATGGACAAAAACCTTTTTTTCCATTTGTTAATAAAAAACAAAATAGGAGTTTAACCCTTGAATGCATAGTTTCCACAACAGTGAATAGCTATTTTCCAGTGTAGTCATGGGTGAGGATAGAAATTTTGCCACTTCAGGGGACATCAGTGAGTCATGTAATACAGTATTGCCTAGTGTAATGTTTATGTACTGTATGTTCATGCATACATTGTAATAACCAAATTATCTTTAACCGGAAACAGAAAATGATACAGCCATATTTTTACAAAAATATTTCATTAAAACACATTAAAGTAAAACGTGATGAAGAAATAAAGAAGTTAATTACTGTGTGCATAAAAACATGTAATGTTTCTTAATAAATCATGTATGGAAGGGTTAATTACAATAATTGTGAAGTAAAAGTCTCGTATTGTGATGGCTCTAATACAAGAATGAAACGCCAAGTAAACCAGGAAAGCAGGGTAGGACCAATCTCTTAAAACTTTGTATTTCACTAATGCTGACACTGTGTTTAACTCCAAAAGACTGCAGGTCATCATTATTATTCACCCCAAGAATAAATTAAAATGAGATTAAATCATATTTTTCCATGCTTAATGGATGATAACAGCCCTAAAGAGTTTTGTCAAAGTACAACAGAGTGATGCCAAAACCTCGACCACAGTTTAGTTACCAAGTTCCCACATTAAACTGACCCCCAGTTATGCCATAATGCCCAGTCTACACTGCAGGATCTCATCTCTGATGTCAAAATCAGAAATGTGACACTAACAATGAAAACAAAACGCAACCCGAAACATAAATCAAGCTGCATCATGCGACACGGATGTTATTCTTCCAGCTCTTCCAGCAGCACTGTCATTCCTAACAATGTATCCGTAGCTTCCTCATGCACGCCAGCTTCCTGTCCACGGCTCCTGCACACTCCTATCAACTGTACTCAGACTGTCCATCAATAGATTCATTGACTACGGTATGTTAGCTCCCTCCAACACACACACACACACACACACACCTACACAATGCTTTCTTATTAACTCGTGCTATCCTTCAATAGACTCATTCACAGACAGATACATATACATCTTACCAGAGCAGTGACCTCGGGGCACGGTACAGCTCGCCACCGCACTGATGCCATCCCCACACTCGCTAACACACACACATACACACACACAACACCCATCAGTGTGTTGATTGATTTAGATTGATCATCCCAGTGTCAAGTTTAGTCCCGAGTTGGACCGACTTAGGACTTCGTTTGACTTCTCGGCAGAGCTTTTGTCTTATTCAAACGCTCTCCTATGTCAATCTTCTTCTTTTTTAAAAATTCCGCTTCTTTCTTTGTTTCCTCTGCCTTTCGTGTCGCCTCACTTTGCAGTTTTTCTCCACTTCTCCTGCAGCTATTCTTAGCTGGGAGCTGTGTTCAGTGACTGTCTCTACCTCACAAACAGAAAACCTGGAGGGAAGAGTGATTAGAATACAGGTTTGTACCTTCAGAGTTTTTATGTAGAGACTATAGAGGTCCATCCAAAAAAGTGCCTGTATTGCAGGTCCTTGGAGGCCTTTCAAAGTTTAATATGCTGTAACGCAACAGAGGATCCAGAAAGTCTTCCAAGAAATGATCCTCCAGCATCACATGTGCCACAGTTTTATCCTCCACTGATTTTCTTCACGTTTTTATTCAGAATTTTAAGATTATGTATTTGATTTGATCTTTTATGGTGATATGCTTTATTTAAATGGCCTTTTTGTGGATTATGAAGTTTATTTGAAAGACCGTATGCTCACCAAAGCTCTCGAACTTTATGTAGGTCATCATTATTGGGGCAAGAAGTTCAAAAGTATCGATACCTGTCAAGAAATACAGATTCTGGATCTTTGATTTCAACAGTACATGGGTATCAGGATGGCTGGCGTTCATGCACTGCAGAGAGATAAACAAGCAACTGTCATGATGATCTGCTGGAGAAACATGACTCCTGACATTACCATGGCCCGATGCCAGCGGCTTGAGGCAGGGATTTTCTGACACATGATCCTTTTAATGTTTATGTACAATTTTACATTCATGCACCACAAAAGTGGGAAAAAACATAAAACATAAATAATTTGATACAAATTGAGTTTGTGTGTGTTCACACAAAAAAATATATACTTAAATTTTTTCCAGAAGCCTAAAATGATGACGTATTTTCCTGACCACTGAGTTAAGGTGTCTTGCCCAAGGACACGACAGGTGACTGAGTTGGGAACAGTGGGATTCAAACCACCCTTCAAATCACTGAAAGACCCGCCCTACCACCTGAGTTCAGAAAAGCTATTGATAGGAAACAAACAGTTTAACACCTTAACTGACTGTTATAGATTAATTCCACCTTCTCCAATGAATACGATTAGGCGCCAACAGAACTAACAGTCAATCTCACTTTGAACATCTTGTGTACATCACGCGCTGGAAGTGTGGCTTTCTTAGCCATTTGCATCAAAACTTTGCTCATGAGTTCACCTGTGGTGTGTATTTTGAATGAGAGTAATAAAGATTTACACTAATTAAATTACCTTTTATATTACCTTTTAATTAGCTTTAAACTCAAGATGACAGAATGATAAACTTATCATCTCAATTATGTAAAAATAATGAAAGGGACTTTATGTAATCCTAAGTTTTTTGAACTAGCGACTGCCATCTATGGCTCTTAGTGGCACTGCAGCCTCCACAGTACACTCGTGCATGACAACCTGGAGCTATTTTCCAGCATGAAATACGATCATTTACTCACCCAGATAGTTTCGGTGTAACTTGAACTCCTTTAGGAGATATTTAGATCCACTCGAGATCAGCATACATCCAATGTAATGGGAGTGAATTGGACCTGCTTGCGCAGCCTCTGAATACGACATTTTTTGCCACAAAACTGTTTCATTTTCACCAATAAGTTGTTATGAATCGCTGGTCCGATCCCTCTGTGAGCTCCATGCGGCTCGGAGTTGCTTTTTGTGGCAATTCGTCATTATTTACAGCTAGTACAGGCGCTGTGATGCGAAGTGACGTCATCGAAGCTACGGCAAGTTAATGTTCAAGTTAATGGCTGTAAATAACGACGGATTGCCACAAAAAGCAACTCCGAGCCGCATGGAGCTCACAGAGGGATCGGACCAGCGATTCAGAACAAAACATTGGTGAAATGATGGAGTTTTGTGGCAGAAATTGCCGTAATTAGAGGCAGCGCAAGCTGGCCGTAACCATTTCACATGAACGCGCTAGACGTCTCATCCACAGAAACAGCGCGGGAATTTCCGAC
This sequence comes from Craterocephalus amniculus, assembly GCA_036024015.1. Lineage (NCBI taxonomy): Eukaryota > Metazoa > Chordata > Actinopteri > Atheriniformes > Atherinidae > Craterocephalus > Craterocephalus amniculus. Next base: position 8,666 of record JAVQJG010095872.1, on the reverse strand, counting down.
CCGAGGTAGGGTCAGGAAAATAAGATACAGGCTAATAGATGGACTGGCGCTGAACTGCTGAGGTGTCAATTGGCTCATCAAACAATGTTTTAATTATAAAGGGTTAAATAAAAAGGCTGTTGTAAAGATATTTTCAGCAAAATACACTTTCTGCCTCTATTCAGAGCACAATTCCTTTTTGGCAGAGTGAGGTTGGATTGGAAGCTACTGGCTCACCAATTACTATTGTGATACAAAGTAGTTTAAAGACACGCTACTTAAAGGAATGTGGTGTAACTTTTGGCCACCAGGGGCCATAAACCTGTAACTTCCCACAGGCCACACAATCCCTCTCCCACTTTTCTCTTTTTATCCTCCTCAGACACCGGTTTCCCCATCTTACTCCGTTCAGCCATGACAAATTTTATATCCAAGAAGAGGAAAAAGTAGCACAAAGCAGATCCCTCTATTTTTAGAGGGGGAGCCGTAATGCAAAGCAAGCGCTGCAGGTCACATGATCCCATGAGAGACAGATCCGCTCCTGCAAAGTTACAATGTTTGGTTTCTGAAGAGGGTAGCCCCGTCAGAATGCGGACATACATCAAACGCTGTATATTGACCTCAGAAATCCTCCATTATTACTCACATTAGGCTGATCAAAAGTTACACAAGGTCCCTTTTAACTAGATTTCTCCATACAGCAATAGACAATGATATCTTGACTCTTGCTTTATTCATGCTCTAACTCTTTTGTTCTCCTTCTTCCTCTGATAAAGTTTTCTCATGGTTTTGTTTATGATCCAAAATAATCTTTAAAAACAGAAAACCTGGGCAAACTATCAGATCAGCGATTTGCTTAAATTAGCATCTCAAGAAAATATGAAAAATACATCATGCAATAACTTAATGAGAATTTATAACCTGAAAATGCCAGCGTAGAAAACATTTACCCTCCGTCTTTCCTGTCCAGGATCAGCCCATCAATCAGGAATAAGAAATTCATTTCTTGGATATCAGATCGACTCAAACAGCTCTCCTTCTGTTCTGCTGCTGCTGTGTATGTGAGGACACAGCTAACCAGATCAAGCCGTCCCAGGGAAGAAAAACAGGCTCAACTTCAGCAATCCCTGGCTTAATTCTCATTGAAGCCCCAAATTGACATGTCTCCCTTATGATCTTGACATATTATTAAGATTTAATGGTGGAATTATGATCATTAAAACAACATGACTGATACAGGGGGCAGATGATGAGCTATTCATTTAACATACTCTTCCTGTAATAATATTGAAACAGACAGTCTGCCAGTTATTAGATCATAATTAGCTGGTGCAATCTGTACGGAATCCGAGGAAATGACGCCAAGTTAGCGGCAAGGCACAAATCGCTCTCCATTTAGCCTGAGAGAGACGTGTAGACGTCGCCTGGCTTGTTGTGCATTGAAGCAGCGTTCAGCCAGTTTTATGAAACAGTGCATGAGCCCATGTTTGAGCAAGGAGGGATACAATGGACCAGATGGTAGTTAAAGAAAATAACTAGCAGTGATGTTGTGGGAAGTTCTGCCACCCAAACACGAGGCTTTGTACGTTCTAAGTGCTTTCAGTAATGCACTGAAACCAAGAAAAGTACATTATATCTCTCTCATTTGATCTTTTTTTCCACATACATACAGTAAAAATGAATCTCTGGGCTTTTCATGCATGGTTAACTACCCCACCCTGACTCTTACTTCCACGAGGTGTGTGTGGGAGAGCATTGCTTGTGCACCTACATCGACTGTGCCAGTTTAGCAATGAAAAATCTGCACAGCTCAGCTTTTTTATTCGTTGTACAGAAGAGAGAGAGACAGAGCAAGAGAACGGCACCATTGGCGTCCCTCTCTTTTAGCTCCCCCCTCCGGCATTTCTCCAGGTAGCGTTCGCAAAAGTCTTCCTATTAATAAGCAACATATTTGATTTTCAATGTGAAATGTATTATCTGAGGCCCCCCAAAACGGAGACACAAGACGTATGGTCGGGGCAGAATTATTCAGTAGAGTGTGGGAGAGGTGTCACGCCGCCCTGGGGCGCCCAACATGCTTTGGGTGGGTGAGAAAGTGGAGCTGAGAACACGGAGCTCACCAGCTCAGACGCCCCAGGTGAGCAGGGAGCTGCAAGTGCCAGATCTTGCAATTAGATTTCATTTTTCCTTCTCACAACACCAGTTGTTTACATGTTGGCAAACCCATGGAAGCTCAAACTGTTATTAAACAACTGATTCTAACCGTTGCATAATAAAACTAATATAGATGTTTGGAAAGAGCGGGTACAGCTCATTTCTTGTTTTTTCCAAGATGCTGTTTCCAGAGCTGGTCTTTTTTGTAGCTGCTATAATGCATCAGAACCGAAACAAAGTTTACTGTTAGACCCATGTGACCTATTTGTTAAAAAAAAAGCAAAGCAGACCAGATTTAATAAGAATTATAAAATCTGCTCAAAATCATTCGAGACCGGATAGAAGATTTTGTGTAATATGTAAATAAAGCATAGGTTTGGCAGAAAACATGGTGTGTATTTCTAGACTTTATGATATGCTATCAACATGCATTGAAGTTTTAATTTATAGTTAATTAACAAACGTCAACAGTTTTATGTGTCTCATTAAATATTTGCTTAAACTATTCTTTAGCAGCAGAAGTGTCAAACTCTGGTCTTCAAGGGCTGCTGTCCTGCAGGTTTCAGACGTCTCCCAACCCAGTCATTCTGCAGAACCTGTTAAGCTGTTGGAGCCATTTGGCTCAGGTGTGTTGGAGAAGGAAAACATTAAAAAACCTGTTGGACCAAGTTTATCATCCCTGTTCTACAGGTTTGGTATTTCAGCATAATATAGCAGCAAAACCTAAAGATATAACTCCTTACCAAAAAAACAAACTCTCCCTAAATTAGAGTTTTGTAACAGCCTCACTGTTCTATCTTAAAATAATCATCTGATAATAATATCTGATAGTCCTCCAAATAAAAAATTTGTAAACATTAACTGGCTAAACCGTTCTCCATGAAGAGAAGGCATAAAACCAGGGCAGAAATTAACTTTGCATTGCAGACATAGAGCCTTATGTGGAGCAACACAACTGAACTCTACTGCCCCCTAATGGAATCTAGTTCTGCATCCGTCTTGCATCCCATCTCCTCTGAGCTTTCTCTAGCCAGCAAAAGTCGGGCTGATGTCCACTGTCACTTTCTCTCTTTTTCCTTGCATCTTCCACTAATGTCTGGTGGGCACTCAAGTTGCCGGGTCGTGAGGTGGCACCATCAAGCAAAACACGGCCGTCACATGATGCAGTGGGTTGGAAATAAAGCTGTGAAATGAACGGGATGCTGCAGAGCAATGAAACCAGCACTATATGTAATTAATGTCCACAAGCCATCTAAATAAATCGAAGCACTGAGCTTTAGAGTTGGAAAACTATGTAGTACTGTAATAGGCTACAGACAAAACTTTAGGTTTGGTTTTGTTCTGAGATAGTTGTTCTTGACGTTTGCTACTGTCTAGTTAGCTATTTATAATGAAAAGTGACAAACTAACGTATTTTCTATGTTTGCTGTTTCACTTGAGTCACTGTAAGCTACTATCATTAGCGCATGCTAACCGATGCTGCTGGACTGAATTTTTTTCTACTTGCTCTCAAAAACATTATATTGTGGACTTTGTTTAAATGCAAACGGTATGAGACAGTCTGTTCTTTTACCTTGTACTGTAGCTGTAGTGGGCTAGCCCTCATGTTATGAGAAAGTAAAAGGTGCGGCACATTGTTTTGCCTGAGCTCATTTTCAGGACATACAAGGTTCAGTCGCAATACAAAGACTGTCCACTCTGCTTCGACAATCGACTTTTCTGGATCCGGAACATTTCCGCATATCTGAACGTAGCCTAGACGTAAAAGTCTGTGAGAAAGCAATTATGTTTGAAAAGACAACTCCAGTAAAAGAGCAGATGGACTTTATTGCATATATTCCACAATGAAAGTCTGAAAGCTGCTTTAAAGTAAGCAGATGAGTCAAGGCTATAAGGCTAAAGCTGCAGAGTTGTGTTGAACCTGTTGGTGGAATGTGGAAGAATTGGGTTGAAATGGCACACAGCATACCTTCATCATACAAAGAAAGAAGGTCAAAAACAGCCAGTGTGGTCTTTAGCAAACAAAGACAACTTCATATATTCTCAATGTCCAAAATTTTCACTGCTGCTATGACCGACGTCTAATACCCATACAATGCAAAAGTAGCATAGAATGATGTGACTCTAGAAACATGGTATAAAATGTCACATGAGCCTAATGGGAGAGTTGGAGGAGCTACATTTCCTTGAAACTCCCCTCTTATGCTACACGCCACCTCAGACCATGATCACACAAATGACACAACTACTGCATGACTAATAAATCAAATGTTGTAATACATTAATTTCTGCATTGCTGGAAATTAAGTTTAATTAGAAAAATGCATGTTGACGAAACAATGATTTTACAGGTTTTAGAAACATCTGATAAAGATGCTTTACGCTTGAAGGGGTTTTCTTTGAAACTATTTTTTAAATCCCAATTTAGATAAATTCCCAGTCAACAGCTTCCTTTTATAACTTTCTATTTGGAAGCAGTTGAGAAAATGTTTTTAAAGCTTTACACAAATAACATGTGACATTCAAGAAGGGTGACAATGAGAATAATTCTGTTTACCACTTAAGTTTTTATGATGTCTTAAGTGTATGCTACTTTATAAGGGTTTTTTATTTTCTCTCTGTGGTTTTGGTGTGTAAATGTGCCTGAGTATTTTACTTAACAAGCTTAATGAGGACCGACTTGCCTCCACACCTGTTAGTTGTTGCCCATTATTGCCTCAAGTATAAAACATTGTGCCTCCCTTTGTTGTTCTGTTTATCACTTAAAAGCTGCACTTTACTCATCCATTTATTTATATTAGCGCAGCTCTTTCCAGTGTGTTATTAGTTGACTTTTGATTGATTTTATTTTTAACTTCTTTGCTGTTTTTCCTTCACTGAGCATCTGGTTTGAAGTCTCATGCCGACATGCACTAACTTTGCAGAAAAAGGCATTGAAAATGTGGAGCCTCTGAACATAAACATGTCTCCAAGTCACAAAGTTCAGACTATTTGCAGACAAAACAATAACACGAGATGGGAGCCTGCTGCTCGGCCCATGGCTGCCCTGGGTTGGGTAGTGGTGAGCAGCGGTGACTGTGTCCTGTGCTGATTACAGAGCTGATGGGCCTCCGTTTGTCACTACTCCTGCTAGCTCCAGTGCAGAGCAGCAGGGTTCCTTGATTACTTAATTGCTTGTAAGAGCTCATTAAAGCTTCCTATCCATCATAAGTCGTATGGCGAGTATCAGTTTCAGCGTGAGAGATGGCGGGAGAAAGACAGAGAGATGCAAAGAACTCTGATGAGCAATTAGTGACGTGAAACGCTTTTGAATTGTTCGTCTTTTTATGTTTCTATTTTTTTTTGTGGAATATGTGAAATTCATCACATGGATGGATGCTGCTGTGTTACCAAGTGATAAACACATCACTTTGTAAAAAGTTGTAGGCTGAAGAGATTACAAAATATTTATATAAAATAATGCACTACTGATGTTTGTGCTATAATCTTCAGGATCCCAGACTGTATTGCATTTTACATCTATTGGCCTCTCAGTTAAATCCTTTTTTCATCACTACCACAAACACCTTTTCTAGTCAGAGAGTCTTTTTTTTTTTAATGGTCTCCAACAATGTCAATCATGATGGGTTATGGACTTTTGCCACCTTTTTTTCGTGCTCTGATCTCAAAAGGGAGGGTAAAAAACATCCAGTAATTTAGATCTATAGCTTAGAAGAGCTTTACAAGATACTTATAATCTTACCAGGTGCAAAATTAGAATTGGATGTTGTTCGTATTAATTGGTGATCATTTGCAAAGCGGGTGGAAAAAACGTCTTTTGCCAAGAGCAAGTCTTACAAGCCCCCAGCTGGGGTTGTCAGGGGCAGGCTTGTTGGCATTGTGGCAGCATATGTTTGGTGCCAAGAACACCATTGATTTGCATTTCTTTTATATGAATTTTACAAAGCAGAAATGCTCTTTTGTGCAGAAGTGATCCTAAAAGTGAGTGTTGCAATTAATCACAAGTGAAATTTATCGGCTGATGAAAAGCCATAATTCTACTTGCAATCTTTTTTTCTGTTTTTTTTTTAAGGAAAAAGTGGCAGCATCTGCAGTGCACTCGCTTTTTGATGAATGTGCCTTTAAAGCTGTGCAGTTTGGCTCCATTTAAAACTGGCTTGAAGGAAGAAAAACAGCAGTTAGATCTTTGAGATACTGCAAATGCCATAAGTCATGAAAATAGTTCTTCTGTCTCCAAAACAAGCAGTGCATAATGTGGTTGAGTGACGCAAACTTGGAAAACGTGCTCGCGTGATTTGAAACCAGGCTGGGACATGAGAAAATGTATATTAAGCAAGATTTAGAACTTGTTTATAATCATCTCAATGTGTGATGGAGACGTGGACGCCTCAACAACCAGAATACAACCGCCACACAACTATCCGATGCACCTACCGCACATCTATTGGGACGTCTAATTGATCCAATTAAGCAATTAATTCTTTGGTAGGATTAGAGACAATCAGCCTTGTATGAGCAGAGTTGAGACTGGCTCTGCCAAGAGATGGACAAGCTCCAGGTTTTTTGCTTCATCTCCAAGATGGCTCCAGATGGGTTGGGAGCTTGAGACTCATCTGCGGCCAACCGGTCTAAACCTCACGCAGGGACTAGCCTACAGTATCACAGAGCTAAACTCCCTAAACACACGAAACGTATTCCTGCATCTTCTTGTCAATATTGTAAAATCCTAATTAAACAGTGCATTTCCCTTTAGACTTCTTTCATCTTTCCTTTTTGAGACATCTCACTGACTTTTTAACGGTTACATTTTTACGTTTTCAGCGAATGCTGCTAAGTAAGGTTCCCATGTTTTCTTGTTCGAATGTTATCAAGACATTTTTAAACTAATTCAATTCAATTTAATTCAACTTTATTTGTATGGCGCCAATTCATAACAAAGTCATCTTAAGGCGCTTCACTGACAATCAGTTTACGTAATCTGATTGTCATACATTCATATATACATAAATACTAGCCAATTAATAACAAATAGCCTATATAAGGAAACCAACAGACTGCATCCAAAAGAGTCTTCCATCAATCCTCTTCTGGCGACGGTGGGGAGAAAAACTCCCTTTTAACAGGAAGGAAAACCTCCAGCAGAACCCGGCTCAGGGAGGGTGACCATCTGCCTCGACCGGTTGGGGGTGGAAAAGACAGAGAGGGTGACCGTGGACGGAGAACGTGAGAGCCCAAAGAACGGATAGAAAGAGAGTGGAGAAATAGTGCTTAGAAAGAGAGTGGAGAAAGAGAGGACTGAAAGAGAGGGTTGGTGGAGAGGAGAGAAAAACTGTATGGAAAGAAAGTGAAGAATGGGTTGAGAGACCAAGAGTGTAAAAAGAGGAGTGCAGGAAGAGCAGGCCTGTAACTACCATTGAGGACACCGAGGTCATGTCCTCGGTACTTTTTTTCTCCAAATAATGAAAACCGTTGTGACTTTGACTGATCGGTTGTACTGCTGCTCTTGATGTGCAGTACTTCTGCCACACCGGTAGAAGGCGCTAGTAAGTCACAGACATGCTGGAGCTGCCTAAGTGTTGTGTTAAAGATAAAAGAAGACGAAGAAAAGATTGTTATGTTTGAATCAATCTTAGGTTTTTATAGGAACACGGAAAATGCATGCCTGTAAGTATTGAGATGTACAGAATTATGTTTTACTAAAGGGATACTCATGTTCGCCATTATAATTCTTGTTTGGAATGACGTAGCGTTGATGCTTATTATTTAGCATGTCTATGGGATTTCCCATTTTACGTTAGCACTAAGCTAGGGGCCTCAATAGTGGTCTTATTTCTGTTTCTGTTTGGGCAATATGACTTCGATAACTTATTTTGATATCATCACGGTTCAGTTGTGCAATATGAGAGTTGCTTATTAGTGACTAGTAACTTTCTGGGAAAGGTAATGAACCATCCAGCAACTTTGAGCCTCATGCCATCTCAAAGAACGGTCTCTCAAACTGAATCCTACATTCACGGAGGGCTGAATGTCAGAAAGTTAATCATGCAGTTTAAATTGTATTTCTGGAAATAAAGTAATGTAATCAGTTTACTGTCAGCATTTTAAAACGGGGATGAAATATCTGATAATGGAATAGGAAATATTTGATTGTATTATGCAGAGAAAGACCGCTAAGCACCACAGGTGTTCTTATCGAACATCTCTGCAGACCACAGTCAGTTTTTAATGGTGGGTGGGATCTGTAAAGCCAAAGCAAGATGAGGAAGTATTCCCATAAACCCTGGTTCTCAAATGGGGGTGCATGTACTCCTAGGGGTACTTTGGGACTCTCCAAGCAGTACTTGAAAAAAATAACAAAACCATTGTCTGTAAAATTTCTGATAATCTTGTAATATAAGAAAATATATGTGTTAGTTTAAAAAGAAAATATATGCTTGATAGTCAGCCTAATTTTCCATTTACATGAAATAATTTTATTTTGATCAGGTTTTTTATCCTAAAATTTGTGCCTCTGTAAACATGGGTAGAGTTTA
>JAVQJG010095860.1:0-14501 GCA_036024015.1 Craterocephalus amniculus | reverse complement strand
CATATGCGCAATCACTGAGTCGTTAATTGTAATGAAATTACCCCTTTTACCACATACTATACCACGTAGAAAACCATTTTTCTTAGAAAGATTAAAATAATATCAGGTATAGTTCCTTTAAGTGATAATAGGTTGACTTCACAACTGTCTTAATGTGACTTCTGAAGTCCAGGTCTGAGTGTATGACTGCACTTAGGTTTCTGGCTCTGTTGGTGGTTTCTAACTTGGCTGTTTGAAGCTAAGTGCAGACTTTTAATCTTGTATGTTTGCTCATGGAGATAGGATTTTGCATGTACAGTAGTTGAGTTGTTCACACACTCACTTTAAACATTTGTTTATTGCAGACGTTTCCTTCCAGGCACAATGTGAAATCCAAAAAGGATCTAATCTTAATTGAGAGCAGAGTGATGTTTCAGCTGTTTTGTAAACTGTTAAGAAATGCAGTTGTCTCCTGACCACATGGTGCTACACTTTTTAACTGTTAAATAAAAGTTTAAAAAAATGCCGGCAAAGCACAAAAACACAAGCGATGTAACTATCTATTAAGAAGGGTTATGTTGAGCCAATAAAGATGCTGCTTCAAAAACTGTGTTATACTTAATTATTGAGTTAGCTGACTTACAAACAAATCAGTTACAGGTTGTATGCAAACTGAATAACTTTATAACTTAACCTTGTCTGTCTCAGATCATCAGTGATCATCTGGACCTGATGACGGACGTGTTGCTGATGCTGTGTCTGCAGCTGAGGGTCACATGGTTTGTTATGCTAGCTTAGCTCATACAGATTTTAAACAATGTCACAGTTGTACTAGTAGATTTGCATAATGAAGCATTTGTTAGGCGACACTAACAGTTAGTGATGTTAGTACTTTATCTCTAGCATCCTCTGATGTTCTCTTTCCCTTTTTTCTTTCTGCAGTTTTTGGCCTCCTGGGTACCTCGCTCGACCTGTTCTCCCTCTCCATCCATTACTGTGCTGATGGCGCAACAGGAACTCTGCACAGCTGCTGTCTATCACCACATCGAACTCTCCGGCTTAAAGCCCAGTTTGTCTTCTCCAGTCTGACATCATATGCTTCATGTGATGCTGAGTCTGTTCCTCTCTGGTACAAAAGTCTAATTATGTCATCAGAGCCCACTGCCTGAGATGACCATGAGAACTTTTTTTATTGGACATTGATTTGTAAAGAATGCTTTTGTTAAATAAACTGAAGTTTTTTGTTTCCCTGAGTTCAGAGTCCTCCCTATAGTACTAAAAAAGCCCTTTTTCAAAGGGAAAAAAAGTGATTTTATATGACTGTGATACCTCCGGGAGATTCCCTTTTTATTTATTTATTTAGCTATATTACTCTTATTTATTTATTAATTCAATTATTTATTATTATTCATTAATTTCATCCATTTTATCGTTTTTTATTATTATTTTATGTCTCTGTTCTTAACTTGTTTTTGTGATGTACTCTAATGTAGGTACATATTACTTATGTTTTAATTTATTGATCATATCATTACTTTGTAGTTCATTTATAGTAATTTATTTATTTTATCCTTTGTCTCATTTTTTATCTTTTCATCTTTCTAACTCTCTACCTCCAGTGTCTCCTCATGGGGATCCTCCACATCGAGAGCTGCCTCTCCGGTCTGCAGGGTTGTCGCCACGGGGGTTGTCCTGGTTGGGGTGTCTAGCCGGGCCCTGCATCCCAGTCATGTGGCTGTGGTCGGGGCCCTGGCCTGCCCTGGTCTTGGCGGTTTCTATGGTGATGACCCCTGTGGTCGCTGGTGGGGTGGCTCCCGGTGTGGACAGATCCCCAAGGTATCATTTCCTCGCAGCGGTGTCGAGCCATTTGTCTTTTCTGTATTTAGCTTAGCTTGTTACACAATTGTTTCAGTTAAAGAGACATACACTAGAGGACAGTTTATTCTTATGATAGAGGAATGGCTTGATGATTTTCTGTGTGTGTGTGAGCGTGTGTGCTGTGTGTATGATGATAAATGTGTAAACACTGATTAACAGTTTTTGTTTTTGAACTTGTTTTTTATTTCATTTCCAACATTTGTTTTCATGATATAAAGCACTTTGAAATGCTTCGTGCATGAAAGGTGCTAAAGAAATAAAGTTTAATTTGTTTTGATTTGATTACATGGGTAATTAATGTAACTTTAATCTCAACATGCTTGAGACACTGGTTGCTGCTGTATCAACTCAAACTGTATGGCATGGTTCAGGTCTGCATCTCACCTCATAAATAGATGAAGCGGTTTATTCACTTCACTTGATTTCTCTGTTTTCTGTCTTGTCTCTTTTGGTACTCTGATTTCTGATGTCAATACTTAACTCTATTAACTGATCCAGTTGTGGACTAAACTTTTTTGCACCTTTTTTAAAGGTGGTATTGAAGCCTCAGGACAAACTCGTGATTATTGCTGATAAAACGTTTAGTTTCTAAACCACTTTTTTTACAATTTTATTGGAACATCAGTCAATCGGAAATAGAAGATTACAAATAAAAATGTAAAAAGAGTTCCTTTTCCTTGCAGTCTTTCCGTGAGCCCCTCTGTGCAGTGAACTCTGAATAAATACCGTCGCCACATCCTCAGTCCAACTTCACATTATGATCAAGAGAGGAGTGTTGATGTAGATTCTACATCCCATGTACAGGGCAACATATAGATTAACATTATGTGCTGCATTCACCTACACGTGGGCATCTGAGGTTTACCAGACAAGCGTCAGTTTATACTGAATATTTGTTAGAATGTGTTAAATACACATCTGATCAGAATAACATCCTTCTCATATCAGTTTCTCCATCTCTGTCACACTCTCCCTTCCTTCATACATCCACATCTCTCACCTTTCTCCCTAATCCATTCATGCATCACTCATACTTTCTCTTTCACATTCAGGTTTCCTAATTGTTTCACTCATTTATCAGATCAAGGCTGCCTGAATGGATCCGAGATGACCCCTTTGAGCCAACAAGGTCCCCACACTCATTTAATTCTCATTTAATACTTGCTCCCCTCTTTACTGTTGTGTAGCTCTTGCCAAAATACTATGACAGTATACTGTCACTATAGTATTTTTTAGATATAGTCTATTTATATATGGTCTATAGACTATATCAATGTTGTTACAATTATGTTTTGGCTGACATAAATGTGATCAACTGTCTTATATTTTATCCTTGCACCGTGCGGATGTAAACCACATGAAATAGAATTATGAGTTAATAATAGGAAAGCGTCGACCTGTCCAGGGTGTACCCTGCCTCTCGCCCGTTGATAGCTGGGATAGGCTCCAGCGCACCCGCGACCCAATTGGATTAAGCGGTTCAGAAAATGGATGGATGGAATAGGAAAGCTTGTAAAGATCTATACAAAAACAGATGGTCGTGTCGGAGCATGACCAGCGGAATAGTAAAACTATGAGAGCATATTAATGACATAACAGTTCAGGCGAAGCCAGATCACAGGAATAAAAAGGAGATCAGAAGGACTAGGCTAAAGACGATTATGAGTCACTCAAACTGTAGGCTAGTGTGCGCGGGGGCGTGAAGCCAACTGTGGCATGCAGACAGCTCAGCTGGCTCATGCACAAGCAGTGGGAGAGGATTCAGCGGAGGTTCGTGATCGCGTTTAATTTATTGCCTCCTTCTGCGGAGGTGTTGCAGCCTCGACAAGGCTCCAAACCCTGGCCAGCGCCCCCCTGAAAACACCGGCACCGTGCTGCAGGCTGTCGCTCCGGACGCATGCTGCGCTTCTTTTCTCCCGCAAGTGTCCCGCAGTGAACGCAGCGCACCCCTGTTGATGCTGGGTGTATTCTGAAAGGCTCGGGCATGCCATCTTTCTCGACTGGAGGGATTTCTGTCTGGGCTGATATCGGCTTTGCTGTATGAGGGAGCCAAAGTTGCTGCAATGGAGACTTCCGGGAGTGATGCGGCGGTCACTAACGTGGGAAAAGCTGAGGAAAGAGATGTTTTTTATGAGCTGGAGCACCTTCCTCCGCTGCTGGAAGATGAGGTGAGGTACAATTATAACGGAATGTTATTTTCCGAAAGGTAATTTGACTTTTGATAGTTTTTATTCTTTCAAAAGTCTGGAAAACAAAAGGGGAAAGGCTCATTGTGTGTAAAAGTGAGACAGCTCGTTATTTAATGTTTTGGTTTCTTTTTAAACTCTCACATCCAGCTCAAAGATAATTAACAGGCCGATGAAAGAGGCGTTTTTTTCTTTGAGGTGTTCGATTTGTTACCCGAGTTCTATCAGGACTATCAACTCCCCTACAGAGCTCAAAGACAATTAAATTAATTATTGTGTCAGAGGTAATACATTTTAACCATTGTTTGCTGATTGTTGTCAAAAGAACGATCATTTAAGAAACATTCTACTTTAAACCAGAACTTTACCCTTAGCTATCACTTGATTAGCTACACCTGTCCAATCACTTGTTAGCACTTAGCTAATCAGCTAATTACATGGTAGCAGCTCAGACGTGATAAGAACCGAGCATCAGAATGAGGAAGACACACGATTAAAGGAATGAACGTCTCGTGGTCTTTAGTCTGAGTATTTCACATGCTGCTAATATACAGGGATTATAACTCATAACCATCTTTAATCAGATCAAATGGGCTGAAATGTATTAAGTGCACTGTGGTTGACCAAAGTGCCTTACATGAGGTATAGTCATCTCCGGTCGTCAGGGCTGGTATCCAGCAGGTATTCAGAGTTTCCTTGCTGCAACACACCTGACTTAGTTAGCAGACTTGTGCAGCGCTTGATGACAAGGCCTGCACTAATCGACTAATTACCAGTTTGATCTGAATCAGGATTGCTGCAGTAGGGAAACTCCTAATACTTGCTGGATGCTGGCCCTCCAGGACTGGAGTTGTCTATCCCTGCCCTACATTGTCGCCCTTGTTGGCTAAAAACAGGAAACTGAGGCTACAATTCAGACAGGGTCACCAAAGCTGGATGATAGAACATTGTAAAAATGTTGACTCATCTGATGAGTCTACATCAGGGGTGTCCAAAGTCAGTAAATTGATCCAGCAGGAAATGAAATTCTGGCATGGACCCATCTTGTGACAATGCCTAAGGCTGGTAGTTGTGATATTGTTTGAGGATAGTTTTCTTGTCGGGTCCTTCAGTATCTGCATGGCCTGGTTTAACCAGCACAGCCTACCAGAGTATTGCTGCTGACCATGTCCATCCCTTTCTGAGCACAGTGGAGCATCTTCTGATGCTACTTCCAGCAAGATGATGCACCATGTCTCAAATCTCAGATCATCTCCAACATGACAATGAGTCCACTGGACTCCAACGGCTCCACAGCCACCACATCTCAGTCCAATATTCCACCTTTGCGATGTGGTGGAACGGGAGATTCTCATCATGGATGTGCAGCAACTGTGTGATGCTGTCATGTCTAAATGGAGCAAAATCTCTGAGAAATGTTTGCAACATTTTGTTATTTATGCCACAAAGAATGAACACGGTTCAAAGGGTAAAAAGAAGGTCTATCCTGGTACTAGGAAAGTATACCTAGTAAAGCGACTGAGTGTATACATTTTAATCATTTAATATCCAACTATGTAAAACATTAGTGTCATGTCATATGTTGCATTTAATTTTTGATTCCTGAGTCATAGTGTTAAATGTGGCCATACAATCTAATTGGTTCATCCTTCAGTCTGAATGTTTGTGCTAAATTTGAAAGTGGTCCCTTCTGGCATTTAGGAGGTGGCGTGTTCATGGGAATGTGTTTTGAAAGATAGACAACCTGAAAACATGATGCGTCAGGTGAAGCTGGCTGGGGTGAATCATCAGAAATGGTTCATCATCTACAAAGAACTGAGAACATTTAATTAGTGTATTTTAAAGCATTCATGGAATACAAATCTGGATGGATAATCCCTGTAGTTGCATTACTTTCATTCTAATCTCAAAACAGATACCTAAAAGTAAATTATGCAAAATATAGACACTGGATTTTTTTTATGAAATGTTTGGAATTTCTTAGTGTTTTCACATATATGGATGAAATAGAGGAGAATACAGAAAATTCCAGATTAAGTCCCATATTTTCTATTTGAAAGAGAACGAGTTTTTAAGCGACCAACCAAGGTTCACAAAAGTTGGACCCTTTTTTAGAAGACTGACAGGGAAACCATTCTGTCATCCTGTGGGGTTCGTTGTTTACTTTTATACCTTGAATGCTTTTTATCCTTATTTTTGCCTAGACATTATGACTTGAGTTAAAGAGATACTGTATCACTTTTGAACCAAATTTCAGCCTATGTGAATAATGACGGATAATTTCTGGGGACAGTATACAGTACTTGATAAGTGTCAGCGCTCAGAGGGGGCTGCCCTCTTCAGAAACCACACTTTGTAAAAATGTGATGTACTCTTTCAACAGCTAACCCCTAAGCTACTGACTTTCTGACTTTCTGAACATTTTGCACAAGAGGCGCATGTATGCATTTCATATAATTCCTGTTAAAATCAAAGAAGTAACAACAGGATTACTGTCTGGCTTGGTTTAGTTCTGTGGTAGTCATACGCCGTAATATTCCATAAGCTACAGGCTAATGCTGATGCTTTCATAACAACTAGGAGAGGGTCATAGCTCCACCGGGGCCCGATCCTTCACTGGTGAAGAATTCTTAAAAAAATTCTTGAATTCAAAATCATTTAGCTATTAGCTGATCAAAACGGTTTGCAAACATGATTCTAAATCATGAATGGAAACCTTTATTTTGCAGCAGTACTTTGTGGCCTTTGGGAAGATACAGGTTCGCCCTAGTGGCGAAAATTACACAGTTTCCTTTAAGAGCCCACAGACACTTTGCACATGCGTCAGATTTTGCTCTTATTTGACCGTTTACTATTCAGTCCATGGCCTCATAGACTGAGGTGTCATTGAATAAGAATTCCAGATTGTTCCCAGTGTTAGCTGCCATTCTCTGTGTGAGTGGCTATGTGTAAATAGGTAATAAAACTATTCTACATTGTTCAGTGAACCTGGTAAATATACCGTACCGTCCTCCTCCCTTTATCCAATGTCGGGTCACGGGGGCAGCAGCCTATCAGGGAAGCCCAGACTTCCCTCTCCCCTTCCCTCCTTCGTTCCCAGGCCAGCCGAGATATAAAACCTCCAGCGTGTCCTGGGCCTGCTCTGTGGCCTCCTCCCGGTGGAATGTACACAGAATACCTCCCCAGAGAGACGTCCAGGACGAATCCTAACCAGATGCCCAAGCCTCCTCATCTGGCTCCTCTTCATGTGGAGGAGCAGCGGCTCTACTCCGAGCCCCTACTGGAAGACAGAGATCCTCACCCTATCTCTAAGGGAGAGCCCGGCCACCCTGCGGAGGAAACTTCTTAACTGCATGTTTTCGCGATCTCGTTCTTTGGTCACTACCCAGAGCTCATGATCATAGGCAAGGGTAAATATTTGTATTCATAATACTTGAGCAACTTATCAGTCACAACTTAGTCCAGCCTCAAAGTATATTCAGATTATCTGGCCTTTTTTTTATTAAGCACCACATTTTTAGAAAATGAGCAATTAATTGTATCAGACGATACTTGGATCTGTGGTTAAAGTCTGTAAAAGAAAAACGAGCAACAAATGAAATCAGGAGTGATTGAATTTTGTTAGACTTCTTTTAATGAGGATCGCCCTTGCTGGACATTATAAAGATTGCAGATTTAAAGCGCTTCTATGTTGGCTTTACTTTTCGGATCTGGATGGACTAACACATTGGCATCAAGGCCTCATCAAAGAACATCCTGATGATTCCCACATTCTTACTAATGATTCAAGTGGTCAGGCTTCTGCACTTTATCACAACAGCATTTTATTCAGTCAAACCGTGTATGATTTTAGGGTGGAACTATTAGTCAAGTTTTTATGCATTGCTAAAACCCAGCTAATTCAGTGCAGAGATGAGACACTGAGCCTCTGAAACACATGGGATTTGTTTCTAAAGTAGTACTAAAGTAAAGTTCAATAAAATGGTAACTATACCTTACAGTATTTCTCTTTACGAAATAAAACATTTCAATGCCAGATATTTTAGCAGATATTCCACTGGAATAATCCGCAATGTCTATACTTTCTATTCTTGCTAAGGTTCTTCTGTTATCAGACATTTCATTCATACTGACATGTCAGGGTTGTAGTCTTCCATCTTCCTGAGAGGTGTCACTCGGTGGTGTGTGACGTGGTTAAATCAGCAGATTTTGTGTTTGAGGCAGGTTAAACCTGTCAGTCTGTTGCTTCAGAGTGACATGTCGACATCACCCCAAAGCTGACATAACTACACAGTTAATGTTCATGGAGGCAGTGGCTTGTCTGGATGACCGGTAGAGATGTTCCGATGCCATTTTTTTCCTCCCAAAACTGATTCCAATACTTGTGCTATGGGTATTGGACGATATCAAGTACCGATACTACTATGTTATAAAACAAACGTCATATTACACTTGCATATGATTGCATTGGGATAAGGCCTGGCTCAGGTTAAACTCTTTCGAAAACCTGAATGAATACAGCAAACTGAAGCCATTTATCTTCAAATGCAGTCTTGCTGGTGGGAGAATCCAGAGTGAAATACTGCCACACTGCTGACATCATTACTATCGGCTGCACAGTGCAACTGTTTTAAGAACAATGAAAAAGAACTGTGTCAGCGCTAATATAACTAATCAGTAAACAGATACTTATTTTCATAAATTATGTGGTATCGAATTGGTGCCTGAACTACAGTACTCGCCAATACCGAATTTGGGGTAGTAGGCATTTCCGATACTGGTATTGGTACCGGAACAACTCTAATGACTGGTCACCTTCGCCCCCTGCAGACAACCTTCTGATGGAGCATGTTACTCCAGGTTTTGGAGAGCAGAAAAGCCCCTCATCCTGGTTGGTGGCTGTCTGGCCTCGCCCTCTGATTTCCACTGCTTCCCTGATCCAACGCTGGAGATGTTTGTGTTCTGTGTGGATGACTTTGGCCTTTGCCCAATCCATGATATGCCTCCCCCACTTACAGTGGTCCGTTATTGTAATTTTCATGTGGTCCTGTAGTGCTTGCTCCTTCCTTCGTTGATCATGTTAGTTTTTTTTCTGTTTCTCTCTCTCTCACGTTCTGTGTGATGTTTGTTTTTCTTTTTCTTTTTTAAGATGGTTAAAAGGGTACCTTGTTTTATGTTTTATTGCAGGAATGACATGGGATTTTGTAAATGTCATTGCATATCCTACTTTGGCCTTGGGGTGCAATGGGCATTGTCAGGACTTTTGTGTGTACTTTTGTTTGCCATTTTCCTGTCTGGTTTCTTTCTGTTCACTTTCATGTTTTCTCTACTCCGTCTTTTCCCATCCTTTTTCACACACACACACACACACACACACATGGATGGATATGGACTTCAGAACATCCCACCACCCACAAATTGTCAGTACTCAGAGCCTGATACGATAGAACAAAATTAATAACGGATGAGAAAGATGGAGAAGATGAGGAAAAATTCATTCAGATTCAGCGAAGAAAGCCAAGCAGACATCTGAGGAAAAGTAACAGGCATAACATGAGATAAGACAAGAGTCAAGATAAGACTGTCTTTTACTGGCTGGGGAGAGCTCATGGTACAGGTGGGATGCAGGATGGATGCCGAATTTACCCAACGGGGATCGTATTGCTGCGAAAATTGCTTAACTTTGTAGTGCGTGCTTAAAGTTAGCCAGCACTGCACAGTACGCTTGCTTTTAACCTTTTTAATGATTTTTGTGTGTGTTTAAATGATTTATTTTTATTTTTTTCTTGCTTTTATGCTTTTAATGTTTTATGTAAAGCACTTTGAATTGTCTTGAACTTAAATATCTGCTATACTAATTAGAGATGGGCATTCCATTAAATTGTGTTGATCGATAATTAGGAGAATTAATGGTCGATTATCGATTAACCATTTATATTTCTACATTAAAATTCAATATCTATAGCTTATATTTAGATTCAATGAAATAAGAAAAAACCTAGTGTGTTTCCTTATTTAGGTTTTTATGATGATATGAATGATTCTTTTGGCAGTTAATTAGGATATATTCAGTGGTTGCACTGGAAAATATGCACTTATTTACAACTTTAGCACCAGTCTACAGATGAATTTGAATAATCGATTACAATTTTAATGATCGATTATCGATCATTGATTAATTATGCCCATCCCTAATACGGATTAACTTGCCTTGCCTTACCCACTAGTCGAGTTAATGAAGCATCTATCCATCCATTTTCCCCATCTAGCATATCTTGTAGGATAACAGTCAGTGGGAATCTACTCCAGCCAACTTTAGGGAAGATGCTTTCCCAAACCTCCACTAAAAGTTCTTGTTGGCGTTTGATAATAGTCGGACAGACTTGGACCCAAATGTCTGGCCACCAGCGAACCCCTGAGCGCTGATCTCTCAGTCCGAGTTCAAAGAAAAGCAGCACACCACAAGTCCGCCACCAGAACCTTGAAGCTGAGTTTATATAGGGCAGCATATTTAACTTGAGCGGAGTAAGGGAGAGTAGTGTTCCCCTGCACTGTTCTCCAGGGAAACTGTCTATTTATGGGGCCGCTTCTGCTGCTGCTTGAAGTGGTTCTTCTCTGCCCTGTAATTGTGCTCTTACACTGCTTGATCTCATCAATATGTTTTGTTCACAATCTGCGGAACCTATGAGACAGTTTTAAATCTGATGGATACTATGGCCGCAATCAAAATAAACACAGTGAATGTCGAAAGACAGCCAAGTCCTTGAAAAGCTGACAAAGTCCTGTCTGTCCTGATGGCGTAGAAGCAATGTCTCGGAAGAAAGAAAAGTGGAAAAATTCATAGTTTTAGCGCTGAGTGTGACGTTTGACAATTACGGCTTTGTGATACTCCCTACACTCCCCTCTTCCACCCTTCTGTCTGAGTTAAAGCCAGCGTTTGTGCTCCCTTTCCAAGTAGACAGAATATCCCATAATAACCAGAACACAGGAACATGCTGGACACAGCGTGGAATCTCTGAGATCACTGCGTCCGCCAGGCTCAATGGGGCCATTTGGTCACAGCGGCTTTGAGAGGATGCGGTGTGTTTAATGTGGGCTGTAGAGTCACATAATGATGAACATGTGTTTAAATGCACTATATATGTTTAAATGATGCTTTGGTATTGCAGAAGTGCAACACATTTCCCTGTTTAAAAAAATACTGGATTTTATACTTCTGTTTAGGATTAGGCCATTGTTCAGTCATTACTTTGTGTAATGCAACCTACGTACTTCATGTTCTCTGTGCACAGCTCCATCACTTCCTTAACTTGTGTGAGCACCTTTGTTTCCTGTCTTTCATTATTGGATGACCTGATTAATCCAGGTGTGACTGAACACAGTAAATGGCCAGTAGTTATATTCACAAGTTGCCAGTGTTGAGACGTGTCTTAAAAGTTTCAAATGCAAATTTCCCACCTCCCTGAAAGAAATTTATTTTGGAAATCAGTCCTTGTGTGCATAATTAAACTCAAGTGTCAATGTGTCAACATGTCAGATTTCGTTTTAGTCAAAGTCCGATGTTAATGGGTCTTTGAAGCTAAGCCTGCAACTGATTCCAGGCAAGGAGTGCAATGACAGTTTTTGGAGTTGATTCTGTGGTTGGTCAACCCTGTTTATATAAGGGGAAAGTAAGGAAGCAGATACCTGCCTGCTTTTTAACATTGTTATCTCCAGATAAATGGATAGTGGAATGCCCCATACAGCCAAGCCAGTACCTGATGTGAGCCGAGTCAGTTCAAGAAACATTAATCGTTGCTCAATGCATCCAATTTTACTCTGATCAAGTCTGATAGAGGCTGAATGTGGCTGTGATGTGTCTGACAGTCCCATTTCACCGATCACTCATTCACAGAATTACACATGCCATCGCTTGTAGGCCCTCCCCAGCTGTCATAGGGTCTATTTTGATCAACAAAATTAGATGTAGCGCAGCAACCACCTGAGATTGTGCCGAAATGGCTATTTAGGAAAGCTGGCATTGACTGGACTAAAACCTCTGCAGTTGCATGCTGCTTCACCTCACATTCACACATGATACGATAATCTTTAAGCTACAGCTGCATCATTCCAAAGCAATTCATGATTATCTTGAAGGGCTTTTGTGTCTGTTTTGGCAGGCCTGGAAACCTTTTCATTTTGTTATGTGCCATCTTTTCATTTATTCTTCACCATTACTGATAATTACACTTCTTTACTATGTATCCTGCAGTATTCAAATGTGCACTCATTTCATTATGGGTGTGCAATTTTAGGGCAGAGGCTTATTAAATAGGAAAGGGACTCAAATGGTTAAAAGACCGGACAGTTTAAAGACATTAACTTTCTCTTTTCTATTTCCTTAAAGGCTTTTAGAAGACCAGTGTAGTATCTACCATTCCCCTGGAGAGTTAGCTGAATGAACACTAAAATTGTGTCCTCGTGTTTTGGTTCACTACACGGTATCAACCAAAAAGTTGGACCCATTTACCTATTAAATTGAGTCAGTTATGGGTTTGTGTTTTCTTTAATAGTTGTGCTTCTTTTGCAGAAAGATTTTAGTTTCCAGCTCTCACACTTCTTCTGCTCTTCCAGCATCATTCATTTGTTGTGATGCTCTGGAATCAGCCCCACTTCCACATTGCATTATTCCCACATAAGATCTGATTTCTCCATTGTTAAGATGGAAACTTTTAACCACTACACTTTATTTCTATCTTAATTAATCAGAATGCTGGAGTTGACATAAGTTTTCAGTGTTCAATTAAAAATGTAAAGTTAACAGAAAAAAAAGATTGATTTGCATTCTTCTGTAAAATTCTGAAGCTGACCGCTCTCGGTGGAGCTGTGAAACCAACTTTTTTACCTTTTGCGTACTTGTCCATGTGCTGACTTCCACAGGAGAATGTGTCCCTGGCAGACATCCTGTCTTTGCGGGACAGCTGTCTCTGCGAGGAGGAGGTGTGGGCAGTGTGTGCCGAGTGTGTTCTGGCCCTGCAGAGCATCAGACCCTCCCACCTCTTCCACACCCTGTGTATAACACCAGACACTCTGTCCTTCAACGCTCACGGGAATGTTTGCTTCATGGAGCAGCTCAGTGGTGAGTCAACAACACACAAATGTTTTCATTTACACACTTTTGTTCAGTTCAACCCCTTTAATTTGTACTTAAAGCGCAGACTTTCAGTGGGGTTAATAACCGTTTGAAGGATATTTATACTTCTACTGGATTTAACTTCCACTTATCTTACAGCCAACGTGTGGGCTGTTAAAGCCTACGTGCAGCTGCCACAAGCACAAGGGAGTTTTTAGTTTTATATCTGAATTCCAAGCAGGGATGAGAAGTGCACTGCAGAGTGGAAAAGGTGGCTTTGTCCCATAAGTCCTACTTAGGCTGTGTTTGGCCTGGTGGAGGCACCTTTTTCCCCTTCGATAATTTGTTGTCCTGATTTGTATCACATTCAGCCTGCAAATTCCTGCCTGAGGCTATTCAGTGTCCCGCTCAGTCTGTCAGGCCTCCTCCGGTTCTGCAAGTCTGGCCTCGTCATCCTCCTCCCTGAGTAAAACACATCCTGTCAGGAATGATTACACACCATCATCAAGCATCACTTGCTCGCTCTGAAGCTGGAACTTGTGCAGCACCCTGTTGCAGAACATCAGAGAAACTGATAAAGATTGATTCGATGAGCAGAGTTGCCGAGGGGGATCGTTGTTGTGGCAACAGTTTGGTTAGCCTATCAGCAGTCAACCTGTGCTGCTTACACACACAGTCACACACCAAATGGAACCAGTTTGAAATGTTGTTTCTTCTTCCCGGAGATCTTCAGCCTGAGCAGATGAAGATGTGTTCTCATGCATGCTTCCATCGCGCTCGTTCCATCCGAAGCAGGAGCTGCAGTCTTGCCTGTTTCCAGCCCAAGCAGAAACAGTGCATTTATCATTAATCATGACACCACCCTCTGCTTTCCCGGACTCCTAGTTCCTCATTGATTCCTTCTAATGAAGCTGTTTGTGCTGCCATGCTGAAATCTGGAGCTGACGCCCGCTTTAACAGGCAATCCCACACAAGCGACGCTGAATCCGGGGTAGGGCTTGGCGATAATTCGATAACGATATATATCGAAAATAGACGCGCGTGCGAAGGAAAAAAAAAAAGAGGGTCGATATAAATTCGATAGAGAAAACACACTTCTTTTTTCATTACAGCCTATCATGTGGCTTAATACTAAGTCGTAACGTCCTCCAAACCAATCACAAACACACATTGAGGCATGCTCCCCCACCAAGCCCCGCCCCCCTCCCACAAAACAACAGAGCGCACATGACGCTAACTTCGTTTGAATGGTGCTGCTATTTGAAACTGTAAGCGGCGATATGAGGAAGTTACACAGAACTCAGGTTGTAGGTTCTGTTACTGAGGCAGAACGGATCTTTTACACG
>JAVQJG010095855.1:0-10558 GCA_036024015.1 Craterocephalus amniculus | reverse complement strand
TGTGGAAAAAGTTCGATCAATAAATGTGGTTTTGCAAATTTTCCAGACCTCTGGCCTTCAGTAGAGAGTAGATATGGACCTTTGAAAAATAAGTTTGAGGACCCCTGGTGTAGGTTTCAGTTGTTTCCCTGCTTCAAGACACCTTACTGAAATTAATGGGTCACTATGAAGAACTTAACAACAAGCAGTTGGATCCATTTGATTGGAATCAGGTGTTTGAGCAGGAAAACAACAAAAACCTGCAGGATACTGGACCCTCAAAGAAGGAAGAAATTTATAGTGTCAGATGCAACAAAGTAATATTGCAAAGGAAAAAACATTCACCTCTAGTATTACAACATCGTAGTCACTGAAGGAGCAGAACTGTGGAGCCCAAGCAGCATCATTCCTGATCACTTCATTGATGAGATATTCAAAATCCAGAGTTAACTGTTCAACACACACACTCTGCAAGAGGGAGGGAGAAAGAAGCACAACTCATGCAAAATGCTAACATGATAGTTTACCCTTATACAAAACAGTGACTGCCACAAAGTATCCAGTACAATAAGGAAAACTTAAAATTGAGCATTGAGGGACCTTGCTACGACCATCGATAATGGACTGCGAGACTTACCTGTCCGTTATGTGGTTCAGTGACCAGCTGGAGGTTCTGTCCTTTCAGATCCGTAACTGTGAAAGGCAGCTGGACTTTATCGTCCTCATAACCTACGAAATTAAAGGGGAAAATCAGACTAAATTTCAGACCTGACCTGATGAAAACTATTATAGTTTAAATCTCTCTTTCACCAACTCTCACCTCCTGCTCCTCCTGAATTCTGCTCTGCTGCCCCTGGCTGCTGAAGGCGGTAATGCAGGCGTGAGTAGTTTACATATCCAGGCTCGCTGGGGCCGAGGTCCTCGGATGAGGAGAGGGTCGAGGGTGACGGAGGTGATGATGATGAAGAGGCAGGGGACATCACTTGTTCAGAGCCTTGTGGAAGACTTTGGCTGGCATATGATGTAGATGCTTGAAGTGACCGAATCCGTTCATCTTCTGTCCTACAATCTTTACAGTCCTCAGTCTCTTTGGAAGTTTCGACATTAATCCCTTTTTCTCCCGGTATGTGCACTGTCTGTTTTTCACTAACATCTGCTGTTCTCCTGTCCCCTTGGCTCTCGCTATCTTTCACTCCTCCTTGGGCTCGTCTGAAAATATCAGCAGCAAACTCCCGGGCTTTAATGGCTGCCTGCGAGTGGCTAGATGATGGAACTGAAGTGGGTCTGCAAACAGGCTGCCGATTTTCTGGAGACCCCTGAGGTAATGAGAAAGGCCCCAAGGAGGTAGTAGAACAGGATGCTGAGGCTTGAGTTGAGAGGGCTGCTCTCTTTGTGTAAAGAATCTGTGATGACTGACCTGGCTTCCCTACAAGAGGCACATTCAAAAGAAACAAAACTGTCAAATATGACAACAAAGAAGAAAAATTATAAACACGATGATGAGACTACTTTCTAATAAATGAAAATACAAAAAAAGCAAAACAAAGATTAAATTAAATTTGGCACAAAATGATAGAAAAGAGCAGATAAAGAATGTCAGAGTGCCCCAACAACTTCATGAGAACAGAAAAAGCTACTAGTCCTAACATTTCAAATCAGGTCTTTCATTCCTTTTGACTATATCATTACAGGCAGACAATACATGGGAAATGTGCAAATTCTCTAATTTTCTTTGTGTGTTACCTGGGCAGAGTGAGATTCCACAAGCCACCAGAGAGTAGCTAGTATTTAACAGGATGACCTGGTCCTTTTTCAACTGGAAAGCCGGCTGAAAAGTGGGAAATGGATATACCACCTGGTACCGGCTGTTGAGGACAAATCCATGTTCAAGACACTCACCACTTCCTGGGAACAAGAAAGAAATACATCTGGATGAGATAAAACTAAATGGGGGCACTGAGAACAATGACAAAGTGGATAAATGTGTTCTCTTACCGGTACGTATAGTTGTGGCTACTGGAACTGGGCAGCAGTAAGAGCATGGTTTCGGCGGTGGCATAGAGGCTATGGTGATGTAAATGTCTCTGTTGTTCTCATCACTCATCATTAAGTTCATCAACACAGAGCTTGAACTGCGTGTACTGGGGACAAAGAACAAAACAAAAACACACCAATGAGAATGTACTTACTGATACCTACATATGGTGATGGCATTATTTTGGGTGAAATAGAGTACTTACTTGAAGCCAAAGATGACAATTTTGGACTGATCATTTGGCCACTCACATACAGTGAGGTACAAATCACTGTAGATTTCCTCTCCTGCAAATAGTCGCACATGATGGACCTAAACACCGGGGTTAAAGAGCAAGAAATCTTGAAGTAAGTTGTCCAATCTAAATACATAAAAGAACATTGGATTTTGAATTAAATTCAAGTGACTAGTAGATTTCCTTTATTTACCTGTTTTAGTCTACTGTGCAGGTTAAACTCCCACCAATAAAGGTGATAAGTATAAAAGGAGAAATCATCATCTTCTCCACAGTCACTTGTGTAAGACAGAACGTAGCGGCCACATTTGGTGAAGCCAAGAAAGATGTGTCTGGAACCAAAAGCATAGCGTATTGCTGTAATTACATAACTTAGCTGAAATAACGTTTTACATAATAAATCATAACTGTAAAAGGTCCCAAAAAGATAGCGTAGAGGATACACACAGATACATCTCTACATAGGCTTTGTACACACAGACATTTTATGACATGGCGAGCCGAAAGATAAACCCGCTTCCATGTCCACATAGCACTGTTACTACAGATTTTTTAAAAGGTATATTTTCAAGAAAACTAATTTTCAGAAGCCAACAGTTGAATCCGAAGGTGAGAGATGGGCTAAATTAAATAATTATCCGTAAGAAAATCAATATTCAAGTATACATAACCCTAATGTCATGAAACTGACTGCGTTTACACTAATTATTTGTAGTTTTGTAATGCAAGAGTGTAATGTCGATGTAGTTGACAGGATAGGAAGTTTTCAAATCTAATTGCAGTCTCACATGTTGATCAAGCTCACAACAAAAGATCCCATTCTCCCTTAACTATAACTCTAATCCTAATATGCAGACAAGGTGACTGACAACTACAAACACATCTGGTAAACACACACAGACCCTGCTCTCAGGAACTCCTCGCTGACAATGTTCTTTAATGGGACACACACTCGTGGTGGTAGCTTCCTGAACAGGCGCTGGGAAAACTGTCCTGACAGCTGCAAAACAGACAAGAGAAATTACACTGATATGGACAAATGACACGATAGTTCATGAAACGTGAAGAACAATGGGTTTCTACATTAGCAACTGAGTGCCCTTTTCAGTGGTTATGATTAATCCCGATAGAATACCGAGGAAAGCAAGATCAAAATTTAAATGAAATGTTAAGAGGTCGACATCTTGTAAATAAAAACGGTTTCTTAGTACACAAAAACTGCAAGCTAATCCTATTATTGTAATGTCAACGCTTGACGAATGCTGTAATGCTTGTTTCAAATTAGCATATTGTGATCTTACTCAACTGAAAACAGTCAGTTGTTCAGTCGAACTAAAAAGAAAGCAGCAACCGAGAAGCATTGTCAAGCTTCATATATCTTAGCTTAAGCTAATTAGCCATCTGCCTGACGTTATAGAGTTAAATAGCAGTTAATGTGCTAGCCGTTGGGCTAGTTAGCAGATAGCTACTATCCTCAAAACAAGGAGGCCTCCAGTTAAACAGTTCCAGTTTCTGGACCTTTTCCTCAGTTGTAAAGGCATACATTTCATGGATTTATACCCACCTTTCCGCGCACAAGAAGCTTTACGACATGGTCTTTGTGTTTTCTGTGAGTTTTCTGTTTGCTGTCGTCCTTTTCAGATTTCGAGCTGGGCGCCATCTCCCTCTTAGCTGTTCTTCACTGTTGGAGTAGAGTACGTTGTGATTGGGTGACAGCCTGCGCGAGGCTGCATTCATTGGCTGGGAGACATATCGATCAAAACCAAAAAAAGCACAACACCCACGAAGAAGTCAAATCACTGACAAATCACATTGTTTCTGAGCAAAATACCCCAAACACACTTTTTACTGCCAAATAAGCAAGACACTGATAGTAGGAATGTTTTTATTGAACTCTTTAAAAACAAACTGTAAAAATAACTTTAAAAAACAGTACATTAACAGAACCTACTGGGAGAAAAAAAATATAATTAAAAATTAAAGATGTAGAAATGAAGAGGGGCAATCAAGCACACAAATGCATACATGCACAAACAACCGGCCTGCATATTGCAGGAAAGTTGATACCCAATTACAGCCAACTTGCACACATTTTTCTGCTCAGTAGCATAAACTGTTTACAGACACACAGAACCCCATTAAGAAAAAATAATTACAAAATAAATTTAAGAAGTTGCAGGGAAAAATACACCTGCAAAAGTAAATCACTGAAGTTACAAAAGTACCAACAACAAAAACAAAGGAAAATCTCTACAATCATCTCTAATAGAAACGTATTTTTTGAATATATTCAAAATACTGCAAGATCATTTATTCTGTCTGGAAACTGAAGGAGACAAAATGTGAATCACAATTGAGATGCAGTTGAGCTAACTCAAACAAAAATGTTCATTTCACATCTTTTTCCTAAAGAAAAACATAACCAAAACAAATTTGGATAAATTAAAAAAGGTGTGGATGAGTGAGGTAAAAAGGAACAAACTAAACAGTAACCAGGGTAGTCATTTAGTGCTTTGTTCAATACATGGGTATAACATGTTCCCTTTTCTTTCTTCAACTGTGACATTAAAAAACACAATCATGAAGATTTGAATAGAAAATGTCTTGATGAATTAGTTAGCCATGATTTTGTCTTTTTTTTTTTAAAGCAAAATAGGAAAAACAAACAGCCAGAGATCAATCCATCCAACAGACCAATTCCTTCGTTTACTGGGGCTGAAAGAAATCACAGAGAGTATGTTAGTCTTTTTATGTAAAAAAAAAAAAAAAGTGATATCACTGTAAGGATATCAAACACTTAAATCTTTTATGTAGGATCAACAATGAAAAATAGCAAAAAAGTGCCTGAACTCTAGGATTTTATGACATTTGGTTATTGTATGTTTTTAACATTTTATGCAACTACATAAGGCTTCTTCACTACCATAACGGTTATATAGCATACAGTAATGTTACTAGAATTCTTGTATCTAATGGACATAATTTCACCAATAAAAGAAAATGGAGAAATTTCTTTTAAGAAAAAGAACAACTAAAAACATCTTTTAAAAAATGAAAGAAAATCTAAGTAATTACAAGGTTTAAAGTAACATCAGTGAATGTATGTGGTACCTGTTGTCCCGGCTGAGGAGCGGCTGCCTGTCCAGGAGCCTGTCCTGCCTGTCCATAGTAGGCAGCCTGTTGTCTGTAGTATTCAGCCCAGGCTGCGCTGTAGTCCTGCTGTCCACCGGCTGGGGCTCCCCCTGCTCCAGCTGTTGGTGTGGGTGCTGCTGTGCCCTGACCACCTGCAGCCCCTCCAGCTGGCTGAGCTGAAAAAACATGCAAAAACATTTAGCACTGAAATAGAAGTTAATTAATTATTCCGAAAATTGAAATAAAATATTTAATTCCCAAAGACTAATTCAGATAAATTGAGATGCAAGTATATCATCTGAAAGAGGTCCCCCTCTTCAAAAATGGTCAATATAAAAGACCATTGTTGACTAACTGGCTCTGATGATGATGCTCAGCTCATAGCCAACCAAACTACGATCCCCAACCACAGACCGGAATAAGATAAGCAATGCATTAATAAAAAACCCTGAAGGATTCAAGCTTCCTCCAGTAAAGTGCAGGTTTTCTTCTTTCAAAACAGCCTCTGTGATGCATTTTCAGTTTAGTCTGTGATCCTCAAGCACCTCCACAATGGAAAGTGTTTTTCTAAAGTCTTCTTAGAAGATCCTAAATCATGTTCTTTTTCTTGTTTGCATTGATAATAAAAGTGACTGTAGTAGAGCTCCAACAGTTCTCTGTACCGATCTTAATCCTATCACTATATCACAGCTATCCGAGATGAAGTGATAGGTTGAGGTGTAACTAGTGAAGAAGGTGGTCCGAGGATAGTCCCATGTGGCGTTCGCCTATTAAGACAACTATTAAGTTGCACAAATTAATCGGTCATGTAGTCAACAATCCAGGCAGTAATGGATTACTACTATATTCTCTACTTGATTTACTAATGTATTTTCTGTGACATTTTTTTTAAAAGTGGGTAAAGTCAGTAAATTGTCTACTAGAGCTTATTTTTCCATTCTTTCCCATTGCAGTACATCTTTTCTTGCTTTCTTAGACCGACTTACGAATCTGTACAGAATTATATAAAAGGTGATTTTGGCAAGCAGTTTTTTTCAATGCATTTTGAGAACCGCTGCTTTTCTACAGAGGTTCTTAAAATGCATTGTTTTTCATGGTCAGTTTAAGTTTCTCTCTTTAAAATGAGACTGTGAATTATTAAAGATTTAAAAATATTTTGCCTGTCTATTAAAAAAAGCTTCATGTGTAGTAAAGAAATTTGAATATTCTGAAGCCTGATCATGCATTTCCCTTGTTTAAAAAGGCAGGATGGGGTGTAAAAATGTCTCAAGGCAATTCATTTCACAATTTAAAGTCAGGAAAATACACATTATATGTCCTTAAATCAAACTTACCCATGCCCATCTTCTTATAATATTCCTCCCAAGCTTTAGTGTAGTCTGGCTGACCTCCGGAGGTCTGTGCAGGTTGACCCTGGTCCCCTGGTGCTGCTGGAGCAGGGCCACCTGGCGACTGGGCTGCCACTGCGCCGCCTGGCTGTTGGCCATAATATTGTGCATAGTAGGCTGCCCATGCTGCATTTGGATCTGCTGCGGCTTTGTCTAGTGAGAGGGAGATGAACAGGTAGGAGAATTAATTATGCATGGAAGCAAGATGTAGGAAGAAGGGAGGAAAGTGTGACATGTAATGGAACTCACTGGGGTCGTGTGGATTTGGGGCTTGCCATTGCTGGTAAGCACCTCCCCATCCCTGAGCACAGTACTGTGGACCACCAGGAGCAGCTCCACTACAAAAACAGACAGGACATCTTAAGACTGCTTCTCTGCTAATGACTAAAACTACTTATGTCAGTTCCAGTTAAACAACGATGCTGCATGCAGTCTTTGAGTTACACTTACTGGGGAGCTCCACCAGGAGGCCCGGGGTTATAAGGAGCAGGATTATAGGGATCCATGGGACCTCCTGGACCTGGACCACCAGCCACCGGACACAATGGGCCCTGGCAAAAAAACAGAAGGTAAGCGTTTAACAGAGCAAGCTGGTGAGCGGGTTTTTCTCTCTGCTTCATAAGTCACTTTGACATACCTCAATCTTCTCTTCGATAAGCTGCTTTGCATGGTCAATCTGTTCTGGGGACCCTCTGATGGTGAACAGTTTGAAGTTGGGGTCACCGTTTGGAGGTGGCTGACGAGAGATCTCCACAAACGCACCGGTTTGCTGGTTGATGGACTTGACGTTCTCTCCTCCTCTGCCAATGACTAACCCGCATTTGTGAGCAGGTATGGAGAAGGTCACCTCTCCTCCGGGGGGACCCCAGTTGCCTTGACTTCTTCCCCACCCTCGACCTCCAGGCGGCATCCCTGAACCAGGACCTGGCGGACCCTTTATAATGAAATGGCATATACTGGTTTACCAGCTGTGGAAATCAGTGTTAAAGTTTTAAAAAAATGAAATGCTTGCTTCTGCACTTGCCCCTTGCCCACCCTCCTCTCGGGCACGGATGCTCTGTAGCAGGTCAGTGATAATTGAAGCAGCATGTTGACACTGGTCTGGAGGGCCCATAATATAGGCAATTTTCTCAGGACCCGTACCATCATCTATAATTCATAACAAAAATGGTTTATTATTGATGAGGCGTCTACTCATTACATAAAAACAAAAACCAGAAGGATTAACTTGAAGAGAAGTTTCCTCAATACACTACAAATTATTCTGATAAAACTTTAAAGGAACATTGATACTGGGACAGTTTGGTCTGCTTTAAACAAACCCTGGTCCGTTTGAAGTCATACGAACGCTCATTCTTGCAGTGTGAAAGCAAACCGACCAAACATCACATAAAAGCAGATTGCATAACTTTACTGCAGCTCCTTTGATTAATTGAGGTGAACAAGACGGCTGAATGAAAATGTTAGTTTTCAGTCCTGGCCACACCACGAGCCAAGTTTTCTTCTTTAAGTTTAGCCTGCTTTGCTTCTGCTTGGTCAGTATTCATTTTGGGGAATATTGTCCCTTGCGAGCAGTTGCAACGGCGCAATCTTGTCCAGGCGGTTTAGTAAACTTGATTAAAGTGCAGGTGCGAAAGCAAACTAATCAAAACAAGCGCAGAATATTCTGTAATTTCGGCCAAATCAAACCAGATCACCAGGATCATCCGGATGTGAATGCACACTAGATCTCTGTTTAGAGAAATAATTCATCTTTGCACCTAGTGGTATTTGCTTTGTTTGTTACAAGAACCATCTTTTGTGGATTTTTTTCACTGATAATCAACTTTTATTTCTGGAATTTTATCCTATTTTCTTTTGGGGTTCATCTTTTTCATCCATTTCTCTTATGTTATACTTAATTTATTTCAAATGTTTGTTTTTAATGCTTCTTCTGCACCTTGCTATTATACTTGTAAATATTTTAATTTTTTGAATTATCTTGCACATTAAATTTGCTTAACAAACTTGCCTTGAGCTCAAGATTGAACTTTACAACAACTTAATACAGATATAAATGAACGGTACTTAATAATCAAATCAAATGTGAAGAAATAAGCTCATGCCAAACATGTCTCTGTGTTGTCATACTAAATTTCTGATTATTCTAGCACTGTGGACCTCATGATGAAACGTGGCATCAGTGTGAATGTAAAGCCTACCGGGTTTAAACTGAATCTTCACTCCAGCATCACTCTGTATCTTCTTTATCATTTCCCCATTTCGACCAATCACAACTCCCACCGACTGTCTAGGCACAGCTATCTGTAAAAACAAATATGTGATAATTACAAAAGCTGCCATGGCTCAGCAATTAATTACAACTCGAATCATATTCAGCCATAACTGCACTTAACATACTTCAATGCCACCTCCTCCCATCCTTGATCCATATTCATTTCTGTCTCCAAAGCCACCGTGATCCCTTTCTCGCAGGATTTCATTAACCATCTCCATTGCTTGCTACAAAAGGACAGAGAAAAGATGTGATGAGAAGACAAACATGGAAGAAATACATTTCAAACTTAACACCGTAGTTTGTGAACCAACAATACCTGCACTTTATATGGGTCCCCAATTATACGTAAGGGTTTATCTACATTGGGTGGCTGAGATCCATCTTGAATAAGAATCATTTTAACTCCTGCCCGCTCCTAGGAATAAGACATTGCATTGGTTAAAATCAGATGGCAGAATAACCAAACACCGGCATGAGTGGATCACATTTGTTCGCTGGTTAAACTTAGGATTTCCTGTTCAGTGATGTTGGAAATCATAACAACCAGACAATTGTGAAAGTTCCTACTATAAAATAGCTTGTTTGCAGTTCACCATCAGTCCCACCTGTAGCTGTTTGATTGTCTCTCCTCCTTTGCCGATAATGAGGCCAGCCTTTCCCGCAGGGATAATCATCTCTTGCATAGAACCTGGCTGTCCGTTGCTCGGCTCATGACCCCTGGAGACAATGTCTTCTATAAATGCTTTAGCTCTCCTGGAAAGAAATACAAATTATGGAAAGATTAAATACACAGCTACAGGAGTATACTTACAATTTAAGGTTGTCTCAAAATACTCAAAGTTCCAATTTTGTACAATTAACTACAATTACAATTGTCCATGTCTGTACAATTACAGACATGTTTTCTATAGGTTTTATGCCAGCCAAAAGAAGGGTTGGGAAATGACGTCAACTTAATCTACTAAATCAATATGCTGTTTATTTATTTTCATGAAAAAACTCTTATTTTTGCACAACCGATTAATTTCAACAACTCAATAGACATGCCGATGATGAGTGGGAGAAAAAACTGCCGATAGGTGAGCCAACAATACAAAAATTATATTGGTCGTAAGAATATTTAAGTTTTTTTAGGGAATATGTGGGTAATTAAGGGGTTTGGTCATTTAACCATCAACGTTGATGTCCAAATTTCCAAGTTATTTTTGTCTGGTGAGTAAAGTCCTCCCACTGTGCTTTCTAGTTAAACTGGTATGAATGTGGGCTGATTTGCCAAAAAGCATCAAGCTTCTGAGACTCATAAAGAGAGTTGGAACCAGAACCACAACGATGTCACAACATGTGATGCGGCTGCGTTGCGTGTCGCATGAAGATTCAACTTTATTGAAATTATTCACTAAATTATTTCTTCAATAGAAACATTTACAGGAATAATGTTCAGTAATGTTCCATTAGTTTAATATTTGTTTTGAAGAAAGAAAGGGGGGGGGGGGGGGGGGGTAATTTTTTGG
>JAVQJG010095820.1:0-10309 GCA_036024015.1 Craterocephalus amniculus | reverse complement strand
AGAACTACCAGAGAGTTGCGGTGTTGTACCTGCTTCTGAAGTTTGTAAACCGAAGACGTCAGCGTGTTTGGGTCCACCGGATCCTCCTCCAGAGGCGCTCGGAGCTCGGTGAATTTCATACTAATCCAGGATTTGCGGCTGGATGGCCGGCGCTTCCAGGGATGCTTCAGGCTCACATGATCCCCGTTTGATGAACTGTTGGGGAGGACTGGTGCCGCATATCGCTCCAGGAAACAAACTACAGGCGATCGGTTTCACTAGCAGAGCCTCCGTCTGCCTTCGGTAAGTCCTACAAGCTCCAGCCCATGCTGACAACTTTAAAGAGAGTTGTTTGCTAAAGAACGATGCCGGTCACTAAGCTAGCTTACGTTGCTACGTATCCCGGTGGTCCGCCAGCCTCCTCTCCTCCTCATAATCTGACAAGAAATGTAATAATAATAATAATAAATAAATACTATGAGCATAAATAATCTGACAAGTCGATATAACACAACATAGAACCTTCCTGTTCTTGTTGTGTTCTTCTTTAATTAAAGCACAGCAAGTTTTTATTTATCGGAGCTGATTTCAGTAAACTGTCATCACTTGTTATCAGCCAGCTGCAGCTCCTGCTATCAGTTTCAATTAATTCGGAAAACGCCCTATTCGCACGGAAAATGTGCTTCATTTGCGCGGAAAAACCGCTCGATTGGGGCGCTCCGCACCGCAAATCTGCTCGAGACGCGCCGCCCCAAGCAAACTCACGTTTTTCAGCGGCTGTACATTGACTTAACATTGAGTTTGTATGCAAGTACAATATTTTCGGTGTCCGATGTGAACACGGGGTATGGCTCCATGAGTTGCTGGGCATGAGGAATGTCTTATCTTTATGTATTAAACACCGACTACAGAACATTTGCCATTCTCTCTGTGACGTTTTCCCTGCTATGGCAAATTTCACCGTCCATCTTGCATCCTGCCTGTACTGTTGGCTCTCTTCCTGACAGTGAAAGACTTATCTTGACTCGTATCTCTTATTAATTATAAAAATCTGAAATTTATGTAATAAACATAGGCTATATATTTGTTTTTAAATGATCCAGAGACCCAGTGAAGTTTCCTTGGAACCCCTGTTCAAGAAAGGCTGTTGTAGATGATAGATGGGTTTTTAGGAGTTTGTTGCAGTTAAAAGATAAGTTTGTGTTTTTGCAACCTGGACCTATTTTCTAGCGTAAAATACGATCATTTACTCATACAGACCGCTTTAAGGCCCATTTATGCTTGACTCAGATGACGGATGCGCAGACGCACGGTAAGTGCCGTATGTCTTCTGCGTCAATTACGTGCGCATTTGGTGTGTTTTCAGGGTCCTTGCACATCCGTCATTCGACGCAGAGGATAAGACTGCAGAATTGTTCAGAGTGTGTTGGTGAATAAAAACAACTTTATAGTCGCGGATAAGTGCCGCCAACTGATGTCTGAAAGTAACAATGAACTCAGCACTGCCCCGTAGCGGAGGGTAGCCGTAGCAATATAAATAACGCATGGAAGTATGAAGACAGCGACGACGTTTGAAACAGACGTCCCCATTTTCATCTGTCAGGGAGCATGAATGGGCCTTCAGTGTAACCCAACCTCCTTCGGGAGATATGTAGAGCCACTTGTGATCAGCTGTTCTGATCCCACTGTGAGCTCAAAGAATCTCAGAGTTACTTTTTTGTGGTGATCCATCATTATTTACAGCCATTAATTTTTAATACATTTTTCGATGACGTCACTTCCATGCCGCATGACAGTGCCTGTAATGGAGCCCCGTAAATAACAACGGATGACCACAAAAAAACAACTGTGAGCTGCTTTGAGCTCACAGGGGGATTAGAACAGCAGTCATAACAAAACATTGGCGAAATTAAAGAGTTTTGTGGTAGAAACTGCCATATTTAGAGACTGCGCGAGCTGGCCCCATTCACTCCTATTATATTGAATGTGCGCTGATCACGAGTGGATTTAAATATCTCCTGAAGGACTTTGACTTACACCACAACGGTCTAGGTGAGTAAATGATCGTTTTTCCTGCCAGAAAATAGGTCAAGGTTGCAAAATACCGAACTTATCCTTTAAGATCATTTGAGGATTTGCTTAAATTGCACAGCCACCACACAAGAATTAATACTTTCAATGAATCATGGCTTAATGAATGATAGTCATGTTTCTCAGAATTTTACATTTTTATATGGTGGGGGCACCAACCTTGTAGATTTATAAAGATTAAACCCTCAATCATTGTAGGAAACACGTAAGATGCAAACCCTGGGGCCTGCCTGAAGTATCCTAACATCTGCATATGACTAAATATTACATGGACATTTTTATACTAGAATAAGAGATGTTCATCTTTAAATTCATCGTCATATCTGCAGGGCTGATGTTCAAGTAAGTGCCAGTTGTTTAACCCCTGATAAGTCATTGTTTCTATTACAGTTTGTAGGAAGGAGATTTGCTGTTAAAAACAATCATGAAAATCATGACATTGTTTTTGAATTGTTGTTCAACAGAAATATATTTTTCTTAAAACCAAGTAAAAAATATGAGAACTAATATACATTATGTCATTCATAAGCTAATATTTACTTGAACAATCCTTTGAGTCGATCACTGTAAACAGATCTTTTCTGTATCTCTCCATCAGACTGCTGCACCTGTTGGCAGGTATTCAGGCCCACTGATGATCAGTAAAGTGCTTGTATGTTTGCTTTTTATTATTTTTTCAAATAAATTGAAAAACAATATGTTATTTCGGTAAAACTATAATTTCTCAAATTTATATTTATTATTACCTTATTTCAGTCTCTTGTTACTTGAATTATGATAAAAAATGTTACCTATACTTTCATGGAAGTGTGTGAATACATTTGTTTACGACTGCATATGGTCATGTTGCAGTTAAGGTGAGTGCATATTGTTTGTTGGGGTACACTGTGTCATTGGACCAAGAACAGAGATTTCCTCCTATTTCAGACAGTTCACTGGCTAAAAAAGTTTTAAATACAATTATTACTCTGTATCCCAGTGATGCAAATTGGTTGTTAGCTGTTGTACAGGGTGTTGGAAATCATGGTCACAGCCTGTTGGATGATTAAACGCCATCCTCTTTTTTCAGTATCCTTTGGAATATTTATTGTTTATATAAACTTGGAGAGAGTGTTTTACTAAACTCCAAACAAGCAAGAAATCCTCCAGTTGGGGTTGCTTTTTGCTGATTTTCAAATTTAAAAAGAAAAAAAGAAGCAACATTATCAACTGTAATTCCAGTGAAATGTTCTTGAATCCCAGTTTAAAAGTGTTTCTGGTGTCCAGTACTGCTTTTAATTCCAGGAGTCTGTTGATTATCATGCATAGCACCAATTTTAGACCTGGCAGGCACACATGGATAATGTCATTGAGCCTCTGATCGTCTGGTACACAGCGCCTTCAGACAAATTATTTTCACCTGGACTTTCGCCATTAACCAGGACCTTTTAATTGAGAATGGTGTATCTATTTAAAAAGATTTCTTGGAAAAAAGATCTTTCACTTAGATAACAGGCCCTTAGGGACAGGCTGTTGCATGTTGTTTATGTGTGTTCTTGTTGTCCAAAGACTTAAATATATTATTGCTTGACCATGGGTAGCGTATTAAGATACCGTCTTTGAGGACATATGCACACTTGATTACACAGCTTCAGTCCTTAATATGATTGATGTCGTCACCAAAATCTAAATATCATTGCCTCATCAGTGTTTTCTGAACCTGTCTATCTTGGCTGAAAGCTTCACTCCATCCTTACCCCAAGATCCCATACTTAGTAAAACAATGACGTATGCTGGATTGCCTCAGTGGAAAATCTAAGAGACACATCCACAGAAACGCTCAAAAAAGTGTGAAACATACCAATTTGTCCACAGTTTGAACACTTCTAGGTGCAAACTCCTTTTACTTACTTAGGAAGGACTACAATACACCAGACAAATGGCAGGAATTGAACCAACCTATAAGGGAGGTGGTTAAAGCTGCAGCTGCTTTACAACTGTGCTCATTGTCACAGTGTGCCTCTTCTCTGGTTTTTATCATAATTGCTCTCATTTGCAGAGGCTGAAGATTGTTACCCACACAGGAAACATTGAGATGGATTCCGTTCACACTGGACTAGACTATTTCAGGTATTTCCAATTATTATGATTGGATTGTTGTATCTGTACAGAAAAGCTTGGCTGAGATGAAACCCTACCGTGAGGCACTACATTTATTTTCTTTTATTTCACTACCTGCAATGTCTTTCTGAAGGTTTTTCCCCTATATATTCTAAATAATTCTAAGTAATATAATTCTCAATAAAAATAGTAATTCTAAATAAATTTCTGTTTCTGTGTTTCTACAGCCCAGAGTATAAGAAAGATTCTCATACATTTTCAGACGATATACAGTACCTGTGAGGCAGAATGTCTGACAACGGGATGCTTTTTAAATTGTGCCTTAAAGGAAACTGGTGAATGCCCTTACATTGACAGGCAGTAAAATGGTCTATGATACTCTTTATCGTAGCTGGTAGTTCATTGTGCTCAGTGAGCACCTCTGGCGCTAAGGACTATGGATGCATATGACAAATATTCTTGAGTCATTTTGTTTGCCTGTAGAGCAACTACGTGAGCAAAGTTTGTCTCGACAGTCAAGGAACCCACACAGTGAAAAACTCAACATGCTATGTTCACATAAACTACTTTTTACGCTTCTTCTTGGATTTATAGCCAATTAAACCCAATCTATTCTCATGATTAAAGCTGTGTTTACAAAACCAACTCAATTCAAATATAATAAAAATAGAAAACTTAAATACCTCCACTGCAAAAATGAGCACACTTTGTGTATTTATGATTTAACTAATCGCATTCTGATGCATGCCCAAAGCTAATTTCCTTTCAGCATCACCTGAACCAAAGCAAAGTGCTTAAATTAAGACTAATTAAAGCCAATGAAAGCATAAAAATGGCTCTTAAATCCATGTGTAGAAAGAAGGGTTTCCGTTTGGGTAAGTACAAATATAGAGGCACATTACTTTATTTGCTGTCTGCTTGCTTCAACTATTCCCACCTTCATCAATTGTATGTATAGTACTTCATATTCAATCACTTCCAGCATCAACATTTCCAAGCAGATGATTTATTTTAAAGGTGGACAAATTAAAGGGAAGGTGGGGGAAAAAAGAGAGAAGCTTTTCAAGGCTTAAATACAACATCAATTCCAAAATTGATAGAAAATGAAAATAGTATGGAATCGTTTACTAATCTCAGCTCATTTTACATTCCCAGCGGAACATAGAAAGCGAAACTCAGACTAACATTTACCTTTTCATGGAAAATATTTGGTCATTTTGAATTAAAATTAAAAAATTGAAATAGGAGCAACAAAAGCTTGCAAAAGTAAATAAAATAATATCAGAGGGTCATTTGACAGCTAATTAGGTTAAAAAGCAACAGCTCACCAGCGTGACCGGGAACAACAAGCAGACGCTCACCAATCTGAGATAAACTGCATCAAGACAATTTCAGAAAAATGCTCCTCACAGTCAACTTTTGAAGACTTTGAAGATCCCACCTGTCTATATTATCAACCAATGTCTCTGTGTGGATGGGACAAGACTGAATGCTGGTAATCTTGGGGTCAGCACCTCAGGCAGCATTGCATTAAAACCAGATATGATTCAATACTGGAAACTAGTGCATGGACTCAGGAAGACTTCCAGAAATCTCTGTCTGTGAACACAATTCACCCTGAAATTGCCAAATGCAGGTTAAAGCTTAATCATGCAAAGAAGAAGCTTGATGTGAACAGGAAACACTGCCATCTTCTCTGGACCAAAGCTCATTTAAAATGATCTGAGGCAAAGTGGAAAACTGTTCTGCACTTAATTTGAACTGGAATAGACCTCTGGCAGAATGAGACTCAGGGAAGATGGGGATGTGTAAGGTTGAGACAGGCACACAAACCCAAACATCCATGCAGTGATAGCTGCCATTGGAAAGAAGAAAGTGAAACACTAATTTTCTGATAACAATCAGAAACCACAAATATGGAAAATAAGAACAAAGAGAAGCCCTGTGAATCAAGTGGTGCCCCCCAGCATTCTAAGCCTGTTGTACTAAAGCTAAAGGGATGGCTAAGGATCACCCAGAAATCACCACCTATATGATTTCTAAAAAAATAAGGAAAGATCTAAGAGTAATCTTAAAGATAGAAGCTGTCTGTTTCCTGAAGCCAAACTGGAAGAAGGTTCCAGAGAGAGGGGTCTAATAACTGGTGGTCCTGCCTCCCATTTGACTATTAAAACCTACAGAAACCCCAGAGGGACTCTTAAAAACTGTAGCCTATACGAGGGGAGAATTATAAATTCTAGGAGACCAAAACAGTGTCATTCAAAGTCCAATTATTGCTGTGTACAGGTTCATAGATAGTCTGAGTTTTGCCTGGATTAAGAGGCAACAACAGAATGACATGTAAACCAATACAACCCTTTTCACTACAAGCCTGTAATCTGATAACTTTCATCTACATTTGTGGATAAGGACACATGGGTCATCTGCACATATTAATGTTGACCTCCAGGTGAAAATCTTTCAATATTTTTAAGACTTTTGTCATCATTAAGTTTGTAATTTTGCAACATTATCACCAGAATATTTATTTAAAAAGTTGGAACTTTGATTTGACTTCATAATAGGTTTTGTTGGTTAATTTTTTTGTACAAAATGGAAAAGCATTAATGATTTCATACCATGTATTGTTTCCTGTGAGCTGCTGCTCCACATCAGTGCTTCACAAGAGCCATTCTTCCAGGTTTTTACCTGAATTTTTCTGAGTGTAAGTCTGTTTCACTAAAGCAAAGGCATACTGTCATGGATTTCATCTTGCGCCTTGAAGTAATAAGAAAATATCTGAAATGTTGAGAGAGTGTGTAGACTTTGGGTACCCATTCCTCAACAGCCCCAAGCTCTCGTGGCCCTATAATCCAGAGTGTGTGAAAGCTTTGGATCATCAATTTCCTCTCACTTTAGCTGGAAATGTGTTGATAAATTATTTAACTGAGAGAGAAAAATGAATAATATAGGAGTCCAAATATTATGGCATTTATTATGAGGTCGGGACTCAGGATGAGGGTGGGAGGTGAAAACATTAACCACTCTATGTGGCCTTTCCTACGTTCTTGGCTGTATTTCATATTTACGTCCTGTCTTTTCTACCTGCTCACTTCCAGGCTGAGCTTATTTTTTATTTTTTTGTGTGTGTTGTGCAAAGTCAGTGCTTCGATATCCATCACTGTGTCTTTCCTCCAGTCCCCACAGCAAAACATAAACAGCCCTACCTCCCTTATAACACTTTCCAATTAAATCTCTCCCATTAGTTGACTTCGAAATGCCACCTTTAAGTGAATTATGGTGGAAAATGGAGACTGATAAGAGGGGAGGGTTGGAGAGAAAGCTTCTTTGTGCTTTGTGTGAGCTTAAGACAATGTGTACTCTCAGCACTGAAAGGAGTGGGATTGATAGATGATAAAGGGAGAAACAATGCGGGAGATAGACACAGAGAAAGGAGAAAGCTGGAGAGAGTGATGCATGACCCCCAATTTCTCAAGGCTTAGTAATAAAAGGCTGCTGTGTGGTGTTCTCTGTCTCTGTCACATTAAAAGTAAATAAGACTAATGGCATGATGCTGAAAACTCCACAGGGCAACACTGCCCCAAAGGGAAATGTGTGTAAGTGATGCAGGACCGCATATACTTCACTTGCCTGTATTGCTGCACCATGTATCTTGGCATAACAGCACTAGCCTAATAATGCATTCAAGTGCTGGTATCATGTCCTCCCTCTGCTGGGCACCAAAGTCTTGGACAATCAGGATTTTAAGTGAAGTGGACAAAATGGGATGCAGTGGG
This sequence comes from Craterocephalus amniculus, assembly GCA_036024015.1. Classification (NCBI taxonomy): domain Eukaryota; kingdom Metazoa; phylum Chordata; class Actinopteri; order Atheriniformes; family Atherinidae; genus Craterocephalus; species Craterocephalus amniculus. Next base: position 2,363 of record JAVQJG010095820.1, on the reverse strand, counting down.
GGAACTTTTAAATGATATTTTAGCTGATTTATCGAATGTGAAAAATACTCCTCCGGTAATAATAGTGTGGACATCCCTGAAAGTTTGATGGAAAAAGTCTTTGTTTGGAAAAAGGACAAACTATTAAAATATCATGTTTTTTGGAGAGCTTCATCTACTTGTCAAGTATGTGGCAAAGAGTAGAAGCCTCCCTTTCTATTGTCTACAGCTGCTTACTCCAATGCAGGGTCTTGAGGGCAGGGTACCCTTGCATGCGGAGAACAACCACACAGAAAAATCCAAGCCATGGTTCAAACGTAGAACAAGCTTGTCCGTAGGAACATTCATCTATCCATTTTTTAATTATTATTATACAATACAAGGTTGGGGGGCTGGAGTCTGTCCCAGTGACTATTAGGTAATACAAACAACCTCACTTCCTGGCAGAACTGAGAACTGCCACATTTGTACAGAGGGAACATGCTAACTCCACACAGTAAGGCCCTCCACAGTAACAATTTCTTCAGAATTGCTTGCCCCCATTCATTCTTTGTAGGATGCATTGTTAGTGACAGGGTTAGTCTAGCTTATTGTCAACCAGAGCATGTGTGGCAATTTATTGATGATATCCATTTGCTCATATTGTGAAACTGGTTGAGGTTACAAGGTTCAATTCAATTCAGTTCAAATTTATTTTTGTAGCGCCATTTCATTACAATGTCATCTCAGGGTGCTTCACAGAAAATCAATTTAAGCCAATCTGATCGATTCATACAAGCAAATTAATAAGAAACAGACTGTACGGACACCAACAGACTACAACGAATCTAGTCTTCGATCCAGTCCCCTCTAAGCAAGCTTGAGGCGATGGTGGAGAGAAAAATTCCCATTTATCAGGCATCTGCCTTGATTGGTTGAGAGTAGCGAGGCCCAGCATGAAGTCTTAAAAAATGGAGAATGAAGCAAAGATTTAATTAAAAGTTCTTTACCAGTTTACAAAGCCCTTTTCAGGTCCTTTTTAACTTCTGCTATGTTGTGAGCAACTTGATACAAATAGGCCATAGGTAAAAGGTCATAGCTGCATTCTTCTCATCAGAGTGAAAATTTGTTTGGCAAGCTATTTAGTTAAATAATGGCTGGCATGGTTGGGATAGGTTTTAACATAGATTTTAAGTGTTTCAACCATACCCTCACATAAAACTTAGAATAATTAATAGATGTTATTGAATTCTTTATTGAAGTATGCAGTGGGGAGGACGACAAAACATTTGAATTGTGTATGGAGTCATTTGGCAATTCATAGCCAAAGGAAGTGGACAAAATGTTCCCTGTGCAGTCTTTGGACCCACCAAACCTGGACTCCAGGTTAACCAACGTTCACATACAGTATATACTTATAAAAAAAATCGTATTAAAAGATATTCCATTTGTGGCAGGACAAAGGAAGGCCTGGGCAGGGATTGATCCCACAACATCCTGGATGAAAGCCATGCAAGCTGACCAGTCAGCCAAAGGGATATCCCTGTGGCCCAGTAGCCAGAGTGCATCATCACTTGGAGGCATAGTGGGAGGACCCTGACATTCACACATTCATATACATATGTTTTCCTTTTACAAGGTGCATTAGTGCTCTTGAAGCATGTTCTAGTCGAGTCCTTTCTACATCCACACACATACATACAACAAAGGTAAACAGAGTTTTCAGAGTGATGGTCATTTAAGACTTGCATTGTTCTAGATTGTTATTTTATTGCAATGTATGTCTTTTGAAAGCATGTTCTATTTCAGTTGTTTGGCCTTTTTGTCAAACTTTTTAGGTAAAGCTTATGAGCTTTTATAAGCTAAATTGCAGCACATTGCATTTCCTCGTTGCGCATACATGAGACTACAGAAGCCACAGCAGACAGGTGGTAGCGCTTTCTGCGTATTCTCAGTGTACCGGCTAATATAGGCGGAGAATGCGCGGAATATGCTACCCCTAGTCTGCCGCGGCTTCCGTAGCATCATGAACGCGCATCCAGGAATTACAATATCCTAGGTTTTAGGCTCTAAAAATATACTAAATTATATTGTTTCCAGTAAATTATGGACGCTACCCACTCAGGACACTCGGATGGCACTGGACATTAGACGAGCAGTATGGAGGAATATTGATAAGTTTTTGTGGACTTTCATGGACCTTTTTGCTCGGTCGCCATTCAACATCACTGTAACGGAATTGATGGGGTACGCGCATCCAGGAAGTAAACAGGCTAACAGTTTGGGCTCTAAAAATAAACTAAATGATGCCGTTGCGAGTAAATTATGGATGCTTCCCTCACAGGACCCACGTACTGCATTGGACGAGCAGTATGGAGGAATATTGACAAGTTTTTGTGGACTTT
>JAVQJG010095797.1:0-11747 GCA_036024015.1 Craterocephalus amniculus | reverse complement strand
AACGTAAGTTAACCCCATTGGCAGAGAAAGAGCGTCACAGCAAAGCTAAAAATTAGCCGCTTTCGCTAACTAAAATGGCATGGACTCATAGATATGTGCGATCAATGAGTCATTCATTTTTATGGATCTCCCTCTTTTACCACATAATTAAACCGTGTAGAAACCTTTTTTTTTAGAAAGATTATAATAATATCAGATGTAGCTCCTTTAATATTGTGATTATTTCAGTCTAAGCAGGAAAATCTAGAATTGTGTCAATGCTGAAGTCTAGTTCTGGTTCAGAGAAAATCTTTCATAGCAGCAGATAGATTAATGAAACAACCTCCTCCCCCCTCCTCCCCTCTCGCCCCCCTCCTCTCCTTTCCTCTCCCTGACATGTCTGCATGAGGCAGGCAGACACTGTTAGGCACTGAGTGCGTGTGTGTGTGTGTAGCTGCAGCATCAGACACCTCCAGCAGCAGCTGAGTAAGCTGTACCTGCCTTTACAGACTTTCTGTCCCATCAACACGTGCTCATATAAGCTGTCAGCAGGCTGGATGCAGGAACGCTGCAGCTACTGCGCTGATGCTGCCGTCAGGATGTGTGTGACAGCGCAGCGAGGCGGAGTGTCACTAAGCTGACCCAGTGTTTGCCCGAGGACAAAGCTTCCTGTTCCCTCGCACACACCCAAAGCCCTGCTCTCCAGAGCGATGACTGCATCAGTTTGGTACTGACACTTATTTTCTATACAGTCAGAAACTGATGGACTTACAGGGAATAAATCTACGTCTGATGCAAGATAACCAACTTTTATGGGGGGAACTTACAGATCTTATAGAAAAGAGTGGAGTTAAGGTGGAGATAAAAGATAAATGTGGAACTTTTCCTTTGATAGGATTTTTCTGCATAGTATTAATAGTTTCATTTGGGGGGGAGGGGGTCAGTAAATCCTCCACTACTGCCAAACCTAAAAAAAAGCAACACTGCCTCCAAATGAGTAAATCCCCTCTGCCCAGAGCGCTCTGAGGCTAAACTTCTCTCCAGATTGGATTTATGGAGAAAAACTAACAAAGCTAAACAGATTAATGCTCCTTTTATTTACTGGCCCATGTTCATATAACTTTGTTAACTTCAGACTCGCGGCTACCTGGGGCAACTGGAGGTGACCTACTAGATAAATTTGTATGAAGCCATTTCATCTCAGACCGTAACACATGCTGAGCGGTTGCTGCTTATTTTAAGCCAAGTCTCCACAGAGCTGCATACATACTCCACAGGGCTGCAGCTGATTGTTTTTCTTGTATCAGCATAGCTCCAGACTAACCTTATTACAGTTATTAACTGTAATCACGTCCCCTTTCAACAAATTATCTTACAATGCAGAAAAAAATTTACCAAACATATTTTTCCACTGATCACTCTCTGGTATTCCCCTGCAAAGCCAAGCCAGGCCAACTTTATTTATAAAGCACTTTACAACAGTAAGCACTGAACAAAGTGACAAAGAACATAAAAGAATGAACAAAAAGACAAATAAATAAATAAAGAAGCAGACTAAGACAAATTGTAAAAAATTGTAAAAAGTCAACACAGTAAAACAATAAAAACAATACAAATTAAAATAATAAAAGCAACTCATCCTGGGTGAAACACAGATGAAAAGAGGTGGGTCTTCAAACAGGATTTAAAAGCAGACAGTGAGGAAGCTCTTTCTGACCTGCAGTGGCTCCACAGCAGAAAGGCCTCGTCCCCTCCGAGCTTTCTCCGCGTCCTCAGCACCTCCAGGAGCAGCTGATCAGCTGACTGGAGAGACCGGGAGGGGAAGTGTGAGTGTAGCAGCTCAGAGAGACAGGGTCATTTAAAGACTTAAAGACAGATACAAGGATTTTAAAATGAACCCAAAAAGAACATGCAACCAGTGCAGTGAGGCTAAAACAGGTAAACTGTGCTCACTCCTTCGTGCTCCTGTCTGCAGACGGGACAAAGACTTTTGGGAGGAACCAAAATACAAAACATTACAATAATCCATCTGTGATGTAATAAAAGTGTGAATTACTAGTCTTAAAAGAAAGTGTCTAGCCTTTCTTGGCCAGTTGCCTCAGCTCAGATTTGACCACTCTACCAATTTGCCTGTTTAGACTGAAATCACCGACCAATTTTACTCCCACATTTGTGACAGCAGGTTTACAGAACCGTGCCAGAGAGCTCAAGTGGAACCTGACCTCAGTAAAACACATTATGCTGCTTTAAAACAGATTAATGAAACAACACGACCTGCATGAGCCACAACACAAAGAAGATGCTTCAACAATTAATATTTTACACATAAATGATGCCCTGCTTTAACATGTGAGGCAGTTTTTTCAGACAGCAGCTTCACAGCAGGGACAGAGAACCAGCTAAACACCGCTCGGCTCAGTTATCATTTGGCTAATTATTCAGTATTTAAGTACTTTTAGACAGAAAAGTTGTAGGTGAAATAATTTTTAGGGATGCATATCGTTGGTATCGGTAGTAGCAGAAATTAGTAAGTTCTTTAGGTATCAGCATTGGTCCCATAAGTACAACTGGGCTGAAATAAGAAACAACCAGTATTAATTTCTGCAATAATTAGGCAGGGGGCTTTGGCCATGCGGTATTAGCTAGGGCATGTGACCACAGACATATCTGTGCCTCTTAATGTCTATGCATGTGACAGCGATGCAGCACAGAATTGCGGGAATTTTAGCTCAAGTGAAGACGCATTGTCAGCAGTGTGGACAATTTTCACTTTGTCAGTACCATCACCATTGCCTTTATTGGCATCAATGAATCCAAAAAAGTTTTACTTACTACACTTAACAAGCCATGATACATTTGATTAGATAAATACAACAGAAGATGAAGCTGAAAAGTCTTTTGACCCAATAAGCTGTGTGACTGGAGCAGTGGTACAGAGAGAAGACGAAGATGTGAGCCGCTGTGCTTCCTGGTGGAGGTGTGGCGGTGTGGAGTCTTTGTCCTGCTGCCGAATCTTGCATAACTGATGTTCACTAATATAGATAACAGTACCGGGACGGGACGCTCTGAAGCTGGGTATGCTGTCCCTGAAGCATGTATGTCAGGTTATGTCAGCAGCAGGTCACTGTTAGTCAAGCTATATAAAGATAAAATGGAATAAAATGGAATAAAACAATTTTCGCTCAAATTATAAAAACGAACAAAATATATTACCATAGTTACGCTGATGACACACAGATCTGCATTACCATCACACCAGGAAACTATAGTTCAATCCATTTACTGATCAGATGGATTGATCAGATTAGAAACTGGATGTGTCACAACTTTCTTCAGCTAAATGAAGACAAAACTGGAATCATAGTTTTTGGAGTCAAGGGTTAAGGGTTACATGAAATGTGCTAAACAAATAAACTTACCTTGCCTTACCGAAATAAATAAAACAGGAATATGATGGAAAAGAAGAACAATGTTTCCAGTTGGATTTATCTGACAAAATGTTTATTTCGCTCCCTGCTGATACTGCAGACTAATTATTACTAGATTTATAACTGCTGTGGTCTGAGCTGAAAGGTGTTAAATAAGAGGCTACAACAGGGATGGGGTTGATGACTTGTGCCACCCGACTTAACTTTACCTGTCTACCCTCTGCTTGCCTGGCGCCCTGTCATTATGGCGGATTGATGCTGCAGCTGACCCAGTGTAAAAGTGTGCTGGTAGAGCTCAGGTTGTAGAAAAATAAACAGGGAGCAGTTGTAGAAGGTGTTGTTTCTCTGACTACTATGCAGACAAAGATACTCTCATCAGTACCGCTGCACCAACGTCACGGTTTATAATACTGCCAGATGGCAGCGCCCATGCCACAAAAGGCCAATGTTTATATTTTTCACATTTTTAATATAATTATTGATAATTTACTATTTAATATAGTAAATTGTAATTGTTATTTTGTGTGACTGTTTTATTTCAATTCTAAAGTGTTTATTTCAATCAGAAACAACAGAGTGTAGAAAAGCTTGAAAATATAAAAACAGAAGGAAGATGTTTGTGGTGCTGTCTCATCGGGGAAAGAGTCGTGACTGAAGTTGTGACAGTCTGATGCACTTGATTTCATCTCACAGCAGCATCTCGACCCTTTTACCTTCTGTTGGAAAACAGAGAATGGAGATGCATCACTGAAGATAATGTTCAATGTATGATTTGGAGAAAACTAAATAAAATTCCTTGTAGGCTAGAGAACAATGTTGTATGGATCTAGCATCCGTCACTATAAGATTAAAACATCCTGTTGAGTCCTGTTCTGTCTGAGGACATTTTTGTGTTTGAAGTACAGTATGTTGTTTGGAAAAGAGCCTTCTGAGTATAGACGTGCTAATCCCTGCAACCTGAAACCTTTCAGAACTGTAGAAGGCTCAAAGATAAAGCATCTGTAGTCGTGAAATTGTGCCTTTAGTCGTGCCTTTGATTCAAGTCCTTAGCGTTAGCATGACCTGGATGCCTGAGACAAACACAAACTGCAGTTTTGATCCAAAATACAAAAGCAGAGAACAAATTCACCTGTAATGCTTTATCTTAAAGGAGAACTTCGGTATTTTTCAACCTGTACCTATGTTGTAGCATGCTATATGATCATTTACTCACCCAGACAGTTGTGGCGCAACTCGAACACCATCAGAAAATATTCATGTGAAAACTCGATCAGCATTAATCCATATAACGGGAGCGATCGGGCAATCGCTGCTCGCCCACTAAATAAGGCATTATCTGCCACAAAATGCCTTCGTTTTACCAATGTGTTGTTAGCAAATTCTAGTCGGATCCCTCCGTGACCTGTATACAGCATTTACATCCTTTGTTGTTGTTACCCTGGGGTCCTTTCAAGCCTTTTTGTGCTGACCTACAAGTGCCTGTAACAGCGATTAAGTCACTACCATACGCCATGGAAAAAGGGCGGGAAAAACTAAAAGTTGAAAGTTACGTTTTCCAACAGTTCCCACATCCCAAAATGACAAACCTAGGCTCAGCCCAAGAGAAAGAGAGAGCGCTTCTCTAAAGAATCAGCAGCTTTTATTAACTCTGTCTTAGTCTACCCTTCCTGTCAGCCCCGCAGTTGTCATTAAGTAGGTTACGGTCCGGTCAGGAACCGGGCCTTCCTAAAAAGGTCATGAGAAAAAGGTCTGGCTTTTGCTCTAATACATCTTCATATGCTAGAGTTAATGTCCTGTTTCTGCATCAGTGTCTTACCCACATCCTGCAGTCAGTGTTCAGTACAGGCTATCATTAGAAAGAAGTAAGTTCAGGCTGTCACCAGCGACACAAACACCTCATTTTTTTAAACGTTATAGATTGAATAGTTTCAACTTTTAAACCTTACAATTATGAATAAAATATATTTCAAACACGGTTAAATGTTCCAGTTCACAGTCCACAACTGTTTTACCGTATTCATTTGCTGTAACAGAATAATAATATGTATAAAACTGAAAAAAAAGAGATTTTATCTTGGTAAGAGCTGTGACATCACACACTGTAACCATACGGAAATTGTAGCCATTAGTAATCATACACATAACGTAGCTTTCATACATCAGAGAAAAAGAAAATGTATCCAGCAGTATATACAGCAATTATGAGTACAAAAACAAGAAAAAACAAGATAATTTATATGGAGCATACACCGCTGCAGTATGGGTGTCACAACTAACACTTCTTCACCGGTCTTCATGCTCCTGGCTGTCTCACCACAGATTCTCCTCAATTAAACAATTATTAAAAGCTCAAACAGATTCATACATTCATGGTGTTATGCTGACTCATTCTGACAACTGAACAGAGAATTGGGCAGGTGATGACTTACAGAATGAAATTGTGTTGACATGTTTTGGCGAGAACAATCAATGGACTGAGAATCAGTCAGTTTATATCACCGAGATATTTTCACTTGGGCATTTAATAACTTTAGGCTAACTGTGCTAATTGGCTAACTGTGCTTATTGTAGGGTAATTGTGCTAGCTGTAGGCTAACAGTGTTTATTGTACCTAAATTTAACTCTCTGCAAAGATGTACGAAGATAGTGAGACATATACTAAGAAATTTACTATACCATGAAGTGAATGAGAAAATCATTTGGGAAGTGAACTATTGCCAGCTGGTTTGGAGGGTTGTCCATGTAATGTTCGTTTCGCTTTTCTATGGAGAAAAACTGTAAAATTGGTCTAATCCTTTATGACAAAATTTTATACATACAGTAATCCAGTCACCATCCCAGCTGTATAAGCACTCTTTTCCACTTTTTTGAGTTTTTGAGTTACTTTTTTACATTTTCTTATATAATAACCTGAAGCAAAGAAAACAAACAGCCCAATCTGATGATTGAAATCAGGAGTGAGAAATTCTGGTCCATCGTCCTACAGGTTTTCCTGCTCCAACACACCTGATTCAATTTTCTGGATCATTGTGCAGAATTTGACAACAAGCTTTTGAATCCTTTTGATTTAAGAGAAACGGTTGCCTCTCCTAGATTTATATTAACGACAGAAGAAAAGAGTAACAGAGGGTTCAGAACCACAGGAAATGTACAATATTGAAAGATTCTGCAGCATAACACCTCAGATGACTTTCTGTGAGCGGCAAGAAGAGATGTGTTCCATGTTTTCGTACACTTCAGCAAAAGAAAAAAAAAGCCTTGCTGTGTTTATGTATTGTGTGCTTTTGGTAAAATGTGTCTTCATATTTTAAAACCAATGAATTTCTTTCAGAATTGAGTTTATTCATTTATTTTTTTCATGATATCTGTTTTGAGGCCCTCGTGTTCATGAAGGGCCGTGGCTTTGGAGGCTTTTTGCAACTTAAAATACTTGCCCATCTACCTTTCGGAGGCAGAAAGTCCACTCACCACTCTCTCTGATTACCCAGGCCCACAGTAATTTAGCCAGATGCTCCCAAAATTGAGTTGCACCAATCTGTTTGTCATCAGGTTTCATTTGAAGAAAGAATGAAAGTTTTGGATAACCAGGGATCTGCTGTTATCTTTACTACAACTTAATGCTGAACATTATTTGCTTTGTGCTCATCGCTTACTCATCAGACAGAGATAAACATCAAGTTTTTATCCAACATCAGTATAAGTAGCTGTACCTCTGTAAGGAGCAAGAAGGATGGCAGCAAGACACACCAACAGTGCTTCTCTCATACAGACTTTACAAATTTGTGTTTGTGTTGCAGAGCGGCAGAATCACGCCCGGGAGCTGGTGAGAGAGGCTGACCTGTCGCAGTGGGACGCTTTAGTCATCATGTCAGGAGATGGACTTCTGTATGAGGTGAGGACAGAAACACCCAGCAGTACAGTAGCGGGCTGGAACTACACAGTGCCAGCTAATGATGAAATGTTTGTTACCCTTTCACCCATCCATCCATCCTTGTTCTGCTGTTTATCCGGGGTTGGGTCGTGGGGGCAGCAGCCCAAGCAGTGCAGCCCACCATCTCCCGGGGGGGACTTGGTTGAATGATTTCTCCAAGCACACAATGCACATGCGGACTGGGCGAACTCCTATACCCTCCAGGATCCTTAGAGGCCATAGAGGTCGACTGTTCCAGGACAAACAACAACCCTGCTGCTCCTCAGTCCAAGTCTGGACCACCTGACAGACCCCCCACTCCAGGACCCCTGAACAGACCTGAGCAGGGAGCATGAGGCATGTGATTCCCCTGTAGTTGGAGCACAACCCTCTTCCTGAAGAGAGGGACCACCAACCGAGTCTGCCAGTCCTAACGCATGCAGAGGCGCTTAAACCCAGACAGCCCCACAGCATCCAGAGCCTTAGAAAACACCGGCGGATCTCATGCACGCTTGGGGACCTGCCACCGGAGCCTTCAAACCAACCTTAGTGACCTCAGGCCCAAGGATAGGAGAGTCGGCCCCCAGGACCCCTGGATCTGCATCAGAAGTGTTGGTGGGACTGGGGAGGTCTTGGAAGTATTTCTTCCTTCCACCGACCCAGAAGATCCTGAGTCGATGCCGGCAGCCTTCCATCCGCCGCATGATGGACCACAACCTCCTCGAAGCCGTACGGTCGTTCTCCATGGCCTCTCTGAACTCTTCCTCTGCCCTTTAATGCAGGAAACATTAAGAAAGACAGCAGCTTTGAGCATGGAGAGTTTGTGTTTCACATAAGGGAAGTTTTCATGTGTGCACGTTCTGGGACGTTCTGAATAAATGCCCTTATCTGTAATTTAACGTTGAAGTTAATATGACATATGGTTCCATGTCACAAACACTGAAAACCAGCTTTTGTCTTTATCAGCAGGGGTGGCTGGACACATGATTTGATGTGGGGGGGCCATGCAGGAAAAAGGGCGGCACATGTAAATGACACCTTAGAGAATAAATAAAAAGTAAATGCCTATCGTTTAGGAAATAATGAACTAAATATTACAAATTAGGTGATCCTCTAATGTAAAACGTTATGACAATATTATTTTGTTTTATATAAGACTAATATCATTATTTTAAAGATGTATATCATTTATTTATTAGTTATACACATACATGTATATTTGTTATATACAGTTTTATCAGTGTTTCTTCAACATTGTTGGCTGTTTCATTTTCCTCACTTTGATGGGATTTTGATGTTTACAACTAGTGAGATGAAGCTGCACAACTGCTGCATTTTGAAAATAGAAATATATTTTTTAATCATAAAATTATCATATGAAAATACTTTACATGCTATATTCCCTTGCTTTTGGGCATCTGAAGTTTACCCGTGTAAAGGTCCGACACAAACCATGAACTACGTTAATAAGAAATAAATAATTTATCCTCTTTTTAGTATTGTTACTGTAGCCAAACTGTTAATGTCTAACAGTCCTGAAACTGTAGCCTTCTGCCAGTTTCTCAACTCTTTTTTTTCTCTTCTGCATTTCCTACTTTTTAACCATATTGATTTAATTCCCTTTTTCAATGTTTTGACATCTTAATCATATGTTGACCTGAATGTTTCCTCAGCACAAACATTCTTTTTTGTTGCGCTTACTCCAGATCTTAGACACAGCTGACTTGGAGCAGCCTTAATCTTTTGGCACACTCCTTATTAGAGGTCCTTCTGGAAAGAAATTGATCCTTTCCATTGTTTGGGAACTCTGGCAGCTCTTTTGTTTTTTTTGGGACACATTTCTTGTAAAACAGCTATCTTATTACAGTCTCCACGTCTTGAAGTATTTCTTTTAAAAAATATTAAACTTTCATACTGTTTTTATCATTTTTCCTATATTTAAATCAGAAAGAAAATTAATATTTGGGGGTATTTTGCAAAGCCAGGATGTTCAGTTGTTCAAATAGTTTTGTGTCAAAGCTGAGATTCTTTTTTTCTTCATAATGAAACACAAATGCATCTTTATCCTCTAGAGAAGGTGACGCCGTCGTTTTTACCAGAGGTTTTAATAGGAGAGATCATCTGCTGGCTTTTTAAAAATAAATATACTGAGACTGATGTCTAATTATCTCTTTATGAAGGATAAACTTATTTTCTTTGTGCTGTATTTATGCATGTGCCAGGTGATAAATGGTCTGCTGGAGCGATCGGACTGGGAGGAAGCCATCCGAACGCCGCTAGGCATCCTTCCTGGTGGATCAGGCAACGCCTTGGCTGCATCCATCCATTACTACTCCGGGTGAGACACAGATAAACACAGATTTACATTTTTGATATTTACTTTTAAATCCGTTAATCTGTTCCCAGTATTTACTCCAGATTTATTTACTCCAGATTCCAAAAGCTGGAGATGATCTTCGGTAAATAAATGAATGAATTTGAAAACATTTCAGTGTTAAACTTCTGGTCAAATAAACTCAGTCTCACCTAGTATGACACCGCTCTGGGACTTCAGTGTGCACACGGACAACGCTAACCTGCCTCTTTCCAGAGATTTTTCATCTTACTTTTATTGGCAAGGTGTGGTTTCTGTCAAGTCATACTTTCCCACACACACAATAGGCCACGTCCTGACTTAGTCTGCTGCTCTGGTCTCAGCCCCTCCGACTGAACAGCTGATAATCTTCATGTAACTCATGGTTTACTCCTCTCACCTCTCACTGACGTGGTGATACTCTTCTCTCTAATACTGAAATCTTCTGATCCCAGTTTGTCTTTCCAACCCAGAAGAGCTTGTAGCTCATTATAATAATGGTTTAAACAGCATTCTTAGTACCCACATCAATACCCCATCCTCACATCTGATTCCTTGTAAATTCTACAACTCAATGAATAACAGTGAAAGCTAAAGCTCATCAATTGAGCGACTCTATAAAAAACTGGTCTCATTAGTCACAGGGAAACCTATAGAAACTGCATATCACAATACTAGGTTCACAATAATGTTCAAAAACGACTCTTGTCTCATCATTTCAAACAAAAGAGACACCAAAATACTGTTCTGCTCCGTACCCACCCACCTGCACACAGCTGACACATGTAACTCCATAATGCTGTTTCACTCACCAGCCTCTGTTTAAATTCACCCCTCACTCACTCCCTTTCTGAACCTCTCCTCTGCTCCACACTGCCTCTGAAATCTCTGACCTCATCAGTGAATCCAAGCACACCGCTTGTTATCTTGATCCCATTCCCACACCCCAGATCAAATCTGGTCTCCTCTCACTGCTTCCCCTCATCGCTGCCTTTATTCACTCATCACTCACCACTGGTATTATCCCATCTTTATTTAAAACTGTCACTCCTCTGCTGAAAAAACCTGGTTTTCATCCAGACATTTCTAATAACTTCCAGCACATCTCTGACTTACCATCAGTTTCCAGCCGCTCTGCTCCAGAACTGCTCTATAACTCTCCTCCATCAGATCCAGATTCAAAACTATGTTTTTATTGTGTCTGTCAGACATGATGGGACCTTTGCCTCATGAACTTTTTAACTGGACCTCCTTAAATATAAATTTAATGCCCTGGTATGAAATGATGAATTGAAAGTTGCTGATGGTAGGAATATTAGTTAAGTTGTATCTCCAGAGAAGCCAAAGGTCATGTGAGCCAAATTATCCTAATAGTTCTGCACAGAAAGTCTGAGTGTGTCAGATTTCTGTCCTGTCTCCAGCTCCATGACTGTCGGACAGGAGATGGTGTTTCAGCTATCATCTACAGCCTTGTAGCAGCAACACTTTACTAATGAGACGTGATCCTCCTCTGTGTGGCTGTGGGAAGAGCTTTGTTTGTACAGCTGAGCCTCAGACAGGTCTGGTTCCACGGCGCTGCAGAGAGTAAAATGCATTCCTCTCATTTGGATTAATAATTCAGGATCTGTGCTTCTGAGGGATTGTTTGAAGTTCATTCAGCCGCAACAAAACGTAGGAGCACAGAAAGCAGAGAAGAGTGATTGTAAAGCAGCAGATTAGAACGATGTTTCTGCACAGGCTAACTGTGGTGCATTTAGATCTGAACCGAATTCAACCGAAGGCTGAATGTTGGTGATTTTATTAGCTACACCTGCTCGGTTGGTTGTTGTTTAACATTTATTAATATCTAAGCAGCCAATCACATAGCAGCGTCTCAGATCATCTGGTCATGTAGACATGGTGAGACGACTTGCTGAAGTTCAGACTGAGCATCAGAACGGGGAAGAAATTAGGTTTAAGTGACTGAACGTGTCATGGTTACTGGTCTGAGTGTTTACTGGGATTTCCACCCACAACCATCTCTAGGGTTTCCAGAGGATGGTCTGAAGAAGAGAAAACATCCAGTGAGCAGCAGCTG
>JAVQJG010095789.1:0-59977 GCA_036024015.1 Craterocephalus amniculus | reverse complement strand
ATCACAGACGAAAAGTAACATCTGGCGTGGTAGGAGCCGGAGAGGTGAGCTTTTTTTTTTCTTTTTTTTCCCTTTGAATGGAGGGGTCACTCTAAAATGCTGGGGAAAGGGTGAGAGTTTAGTGCTCAAGGACAGAACAGGGAATTAAGTTTCACAGAAGCATGAAGGGGCGTACTCTCTTAACAAATGACATCTGAGGAGAAAGGCACACTAAAAGCACTCAGGGTGATTCCGCTTCAGCTGTGAGGTTAGCCCGAAGGCATCTTTTCATCTCGGTTCATGACTTGGGAGTTTTGCCCCTTGTGCTGCTTTTAGGTTTTTTTTTTTGTTTTTTTGCTCTGTTCTTCTAGGGCAGCGGGTCCAGTGTGTTTCATACCTCAGTGCAATAACACTCTGTCCACTGAAGATCCACTTACATGCAGTTACAAATCCCAGCCAAAAGATGTCAGCATTTCAAGTTGATTTCCTCCTGACCATAGACGGTAAACCTCTGCTGTCTGTGCATTCAAACTCCCAGCCCCAGACGCTGTGCTGAGACACAATTAGCAATGCAAAAGACATGCTGATCCAAGATTTACTTTGATATCCTACATCATGTATGTTAATGCGATTTTCAAATCTCTTTTTTATTGATCCCCCAAGGGAAAGCCTCTTTTTTTGTGCCGCCCCTCTAGGGAGGTCAGAGTGCGGGGTCAGATATAGCATAGCCCCCTCTCTTACTATCACCTCACCAGAAGCTGGTGGAGGCCGGCTGCCTGGTTCTGTGATGCTTCATCAGGGTGAATATGTCCTGACACGCGGGTTTGAACCCTGGCCGTGTGATTGAAGGCAACCTCTCTATGGGTTATGCCATAGTTGTACACAGTTGGAATGAAAAAATGGTTGTGAATGCTGGCGTGCTGCATTTCCTTAGAGCTGCTCTGTGCTGTCCTGTCCGTACATATTGCTGCTCACTCTTTACATTGCATAATGCCAAGCGCTTAATCCTGTTTAGCCGGCAGGCCCGTGTTAACACCTGGGAATCGCCGCTATCGTTATCGTATTTATCCAGCGATGACAGATTAGTGGGTGTTAAATGCACTACGCATAGAGTTGACATTTTCCATATTGGTACGGCGTGTTTTAGGAAGAAAGGTTGCGGACAGAATGTTGATATTTGTTCAAAGAACATGAATAAAAGTTCCCTCTTTAAGTCAGTTGCATGCTAATATACTCCAACTTTTGGCTGCAAAACTGGCACTGCAATAATCTATCAGCAAAAAAACAACACACATTAAGACACACCACAACCCAGGACTGCTGGTTGTGGAGTAATAAGAACAACAACATTTTGCCGTATTACCATTTTTATCCGGTACTTTGACACATTTGCATGCCCATATTTTAGGGGTTTTCTTGGCAGCTGTTGGTTTATCCTATCGAGGGTTTAAAAGGGGTCCAGCATGGAGTTGTGGGCTTTTGCTGTTCAATTATATGAAAAAAGGAGCTGTTGGGATAATACTCATGAGTACACACACACATACACACACACACACACAAATGCGTGCACTCTAAGTAGCTGAGAGTGCAGGATAAGTCTTTTCCTTCCAGGCAAGGGCTTGTCTGAGAATCTAAGAGGCAGGCAGGAAGGCACAAGGTGGAGACCTCTTCAGATCTGGCTGCTATTAACAGTCTTGTGATCTGCTCATGTTTACCTACTTTCACAACACTGGTACTTGGGGCTGTGTGGAGCATGGGACGCGGGGCCCGGCCTCTTTGAAGTGAAGTTGATCCCTCAGACTACACTCTTGGTAATTGCATCGTCTTTCTTCTCTTGCGCTCTTTCCTCTTTGACCCCCTTCCTGCCTTCTCTCTATCCCCCCCCCCCTTTTTTTCCATTTTCTTCTCCACCAGATGAGATTTGGAGGATGCAGATGGGTAGCTTTTAGAGTGACTTTATACATCCTCACATGTCTGCTCTGATCTGATAGATAATACTGATGATAATATAACAAAAATGAGTATGTATACAATATGATGTATAAACTTTGCAGATGTTCCCTCTCTTTTTGCTGCTCTGTAATTCTGAGTAGCAGCTTTAGACTGTCATCATAGTAAAATGGAAGCCAAACAACGTGAACACAGGGTGGAAACGTCCATGTTAAGCACCAGATTACAACAGCTGACATTTGTTTGCGCACTTAGTGAGTTTTGATGAAGTAGCCATACTGACAGTTGATTTGGATTATTTATTTATTTTTTTTCTTTGTGATGTTTGCTTCATCCTCTCTCACTGGCCTGGTCTGTGTTCAGTGGCGTGGAGCGTGGAACACCTGTGGGTTGTTGTAATTACTTTGATTATAGCTACTTTGGGGTATTACTGCAGTCTGGAGAGAGGGTCCAATTTATCCTGCAGTGAATTTCAATTCTAACTGAAAAGAAGAAAAAAAATGTAGCTTTCAGGAATACTTGATCAGTACAGCCATATTCCCGTGATTACATGCTGTGATTTTCTGTGACTGTAACAAGCTACAAAGTTATGAATTTGGACTGTGGAGTTCAAGGTTCTTACTTTCTTTTACTTTTGATCAGTTTGGCGTGATGAGTATTGGTCTGCATCCAGACATTTGACAGTCCAGGGGGCCTCATTGGGGAAGTCTGCTCTCCCAAAAGATGCCAGGTGCCTGATTCGGAACAAATGCTCACAAACGGAAACACAAACATACCAGAGGGATCCCGTGCATCTGTGTTTGTGTATGCGTGGTTGTGTGACAATAAACTTCTCTTTGGGTATGAGAAGGGTGAGAATGGCAGGTATTGAACTGCGTTGAAGTAGAACGCGCAGTCATGGGCATCTCCCGGTTCATGACGCTAGTCAGAAAACTGACAAGCCAAAGCTGCTTTTTATTCCGCAGCTACAATGTAAATGCAGCTCTCTCTTGTTCCTCATGCAATCACCCCAGACCCACTACTGTAACTACACAGGCAGTGGTTTGGTTTCCCTCTATTTCTCCCCCACATTTTCTTCTCCTGTCTGCCTCTTCAGGCCTTTATGCTTTTTTCTTTCTCTGTTTCTGTCTCCTTCCCTCTACTGCTCCCCCTTGTCTAGTTAGAGGGCAGATATACCTTTCTTGCCAGACAGCAGAAACCTATACTTTATCACTGCCATATATGGGGAGAGGTATTTTTTCCCAAAGGGAATGCTGGCATGCAATTACAACGTTCTAGCTGCCCCAAACATCCTTCACAAAATATATAGCATCCTGTTTTTGACTTACATGAGTTTATGATGTCTTACATGGCATCCCAGTGTTGCTTCTTTACAGTGGCTGTTTCCATTTGTATCTCCTTTAGGTTAATTTACTCAACAAGGCAAAGCAAAAAGTCTATCTCAGTGACCCACAGGTTGTTGTCTTGCTAGCTGTGAAGCTTTTTTTGTCTTTTTACGACAAAAAGCCATGCCTCCCAGGGATAGTCAGTGTATGTTAAATAAAAATGTTACATTTACAACATGACAGTATTACCTATATTTGTACAATGCAGTTTTTGCTGTGTAACTATTCCTGCTGAGTAAGCCCAAGCACACCTGTGATTAGTTGAAGTAAATTGCAGCCAAATAAATTGAACAAGTAAATGCAGAAAATTACAGATGACAGCACTTTGAGATGTCTGGAAGCAGTTTCTAAAGCCTGCACAGAGCTGCAGTGTGCCTGTCATACTAGCCAACTCTCCACCGTCAGAGTGGTAAAGTGGGACAGATGTTGAGGGTTATAGAGGCCCCTCCGGGATATTGAGAATGATGGTTTGGCAGGGAGTGAAGGACAATAAAGGGAGGAGACGGAGAGGCCAGGGTTCTCCTTTCAGCACACCTGACCCGATTCTGCCCTGGAACCTCTTCTTCATCTGAAATGAAGGGAAGGTGCCCTTTGTCATGCCCAACATTAATTTATATTTATATGTACAGGGGTTCCTAAGAAGTAATAAGAGAAATTATTAGCTTCCAAAAAGCCAGTGGAACCCAGGAGTACTATGGGTTTTAAACATTGAAGACACTCTTGTGTAATAACATACCCTGGAAAGATGGAGAGCTTCAAAGTAGGAAAAAAACAACATAAAAGTGCATTCTGAAGTGTCCAGTTATCAATTCCCGATGCATTGGGCGATTGGATCAATAGCTGTCCTCCTGAATTTCAGGACATGTCTTTGAAGTGAGCAGAAGGAATACAGTATAATACTGTATATTTTCTTTTAATTGAATTGATGCCCCAAAGACTAAGTATCAAACTTCACAGCTTTTTAAATTCCCTAAAGTCCTCAAACCACATTAAATAAATGCAACATCAGCTACTTTAGATTAGATGTCTTAGTTTGAGCTTGGGTTTCAAATTTCAATAAATTAATAGTAATAGAAATTGCTGCTAGATCTTCAATGATGGGATGTGTAGCATTCTTTGAATTAAACGGCATCCTGTGTCTTTGGACCGAAGGAGCTGTTTTGGCAGATTGGTATTCAAGTTATTGCTGGATGCTGCATAATTGTAGGGTGCAGCTGACAGAGCATGATAGACCTTCCATTGGTTTTACATTTCACAAGAGTTTGCATACGCTATGTTTCGTCAAGTGGAAAATTGTTTTCTGCATGATGCCAACAGGTGGACTCATTAGAGAGTCAACATAATTATGGCAATCATTCCTCTCTGCAATTAGAAATATTGATAATTTACATATTATCCCAAACCATAGAAGAGTTTAATTTTTGTCTCGCTAATGTTTCCAAAGCCCAAACATCTGTAGTAAACAGCAGTAAGGGATAGCCTCATCGACATGGTCTATGCTGTAGTCTTAGAATACTAATGCAAGTGTTAGAGAGGAAACATAACTTTCAATGTGTTGCATGTTTCTAAAGATGCAAGTGAAATTATTTTGACCTTGAGAAATACTGCTTATAAAAACTGGCACCAGTGAGGGAAGTGCAAGTAGTTAGGTCCTGGACACTGTTGTTTTTTGTTTTTTTTTAAATAGATAAGCTCAAAGTGACTTTGATGCCTATAAAAATAATTTAAAAATGTTTTTTTAAACCTAAGACTTGAAAATATGTGTAGGTTAAAAGAAAAAAGCAAGGAAACATGGTGGAACAGGCAACCAATCTGGGAGATGATTGCGCA
Organism: Craterocephalus amniculus; assembly: GCA_036024015.1. Lineage (NCBI taxonomy): Eukaryota > Metazoa > Chordata > Actinopteri > Atheriniformes > Atherinidae > Craterocephalus > Craterocephalus amniculus. Next base: position 54,833 of record JAVQJG010095789.1, on the reverse strand, counting down.
TCAAAGTATCCCTTTGGGGTGCCAATACCAAGCCGAGGCAGTAGGTAATGCTGTCATTTGCTAGGTTGGTATCCTGGGAGTAATATGTGAGCATATTTCCAATATACACTCATAAGTGTGGAAACTGCTTCTATGCACAGGCTTGCCTTCTCGTTATCTATACTATTTGATATTTGACAGACTTCACTGTAGCCACATTTTGATTTGATGTCAGGTTTGCAAAGTCTTTTCATTTTCAACCAGCCTCATGCCTCATGGAATGCTTCCTGACAAAGATCCCAAATGGAGTTCCCAGATATCTTAAGCAATTCTGTGCTACTTTTCGACCGCTGTCCAGTCCAACTCCTCCCGAACGATTCTAAGTTTTGGTTGTTTTATTGTGGATTCCAGCTAATTTGATGTTGCTAACTGTAATTTCTTTGTTAGGAAGGAAATGAAAAGAGGGGCAAATGTGTTGGTTTCTTGTGTGTGTCTGTGTATGTGTGTGTGCGTGCTTGTGTAACTGTGTGAGAGGGAGATTGCAGGAAAGCTTGTGTTTTTACAATGTATAGTGTGAAGGCTTTTATGTTTAAATGTTTTTTGTTATGTAAAGCACTTTGAGTTGCCAAAGTGCATGAAAGGCACTTTATAAATAAAGTCTGACGTTTAAATCAAACAGGATAGTAGAGATACATTATAAATTTGCATAAAGTTCAAAATAAATTTCCAACATTATCACCAACAAAGCATTCTCAGACCATAACACTGCCTCCCCCATGCTTCACAGGTGGAACCAACCATATTGATTGGACTCCTTCGTTTCTGAGACACAGCATTGGGAACCAAATTTAATGTTCATCCATCAGGTTTGTAACCCAATTGTCCTCTTGGTGTTCAGACATTTGCATTAATTTGACCACCAATACCTGATTAACACAGTTTAGTTGATTTTGACATGTGTCTGTCATTTGAACCCTGGGGAAAATTTGAGCTCATCAGAGCAGCAGCGGTGAGCACTGGAGGTAATTTACAGCAAGAGCTTTGGAACATTCTGGGTAATCCAGTTAACAGGCGGACAATGCTAAGTACATGAGTTCACAAGTGGAATTATATTGTGTTCCCAAATGTATTTCAAGTGTCCACTTTTGATCAGATTTCAGATAATCGCTCTGTATGCAAATAAACACAAAGTGTATGTCACACCGGCAGCTGCCAGCTGGGAAATATTAGCAGTTTTACTAATGTTTCTATAAGCTACACTGACCCAAATGATCCTGTAGGATTAGGATTTTTCTACATTTCATATTTGCCTGAGTAGTCTTTACTGCAGTATTGTTTACAAATATTTAGATTTTTCATCTTGGTACTATCCACACGCGCTCCGATCACCAAGGACACATTAGAAACAGGTCAGAACAAGGCCTACATGTCTGGTCTTCATGATATTTGAGCACATTTTGCAGATGCACTTCAAAACATATTTAGTACTTACAATATATTGATACATTTTTAATGTTACTAGAAGTTGTCTTGTTTCTCTCATATTAGCAGTTCCCAGCATAATATACATTATAATACTAGAGTTGATTAGGACTTTTTACTGTACACAAAAATGATAAAAGTCACTGAGGGAGTAAATCTGTCATCAAATCTTTTTATATGGCCATTTTAAAAAAGTATATAATGGGGTAACATGACAAACCAGTACTGGCACTACACAGTTAAACAATGACATGTAAGCTTCATGTAAACAGTAGTATTGCTGTTACCTGATAATGTTAAGCATTCCTCTATTTCCAGTAAATATGCCATAAGCTTGGTATGTATTACCAAACTCATCAGTGATAGCGTCTTACGAATTCTTCAGAGCAGGGACTCTGAAGTAAGATCAAAACTTTGCATAAATGGGATATTTGTTTCTACATCTGACTCACTGAACATGCTGAGAAATATTTATGCGACTCCTGGGTCATGTGGGCCCTTAATGGCTGGTTATGGATAGTTTAACCACCTCTGTCTGGACACATTCCTTATTCCTATTGCCTTCCAAAACATCTATACAATGTAAAAACACATAACCCACTCTCTTAAAGCGGAAGCTCTGGCTGAGTAAGCATGTTGGTATTGACAATATTAGCATGAAACAGTCATTCATGTAAAAAGTTTTTCTTTCTTTTTTTTTCATCAGATTACCACCATTTACTCCTTTGTGAGATATACTGACGCATACATTGCAGAAAATAAAGTGAATAATATTTAATGAAACCATTTTTAAATAAATCCATATAACTCCATATTAGCATAGTGTCAGTGGATAAAAGTAACATTAAAGATTGTAATGTGCAGTAATGGCATGATCTCTGGCAAATGATGCAAGAAAGCCAAGTCTGCCCTCTTAGGTACTATGCTCTGAGCAACCATGGGTTGAGTTACGGTGTGCATTTCAACCATTTTTGTCCTCTGACACCAATAGCCCACAGATGTTGACCAAAGCTAAAGGTTGACTCAGGGCATTTTATTCCACTGCACTTTACCTTTCTTGTCTACCTTGTCTCTCACTTCAAACCTCCCTGGCCTGGCCTCCCGGGTCAACTACAAGACTGACTCGTTCCCAGCTTGTCAACGTGTCAGGGTGCATGCAGGCGTGTTGGAGACGATAGAAAGGTTGAATTTAGGAGCGAAACACACACACACACACACATTCATGAATGGCTTTTATGATGTGAAGATGGTGGTTGAAGATGGCCATCTAAAACATTGCTCAGATTATGTTCTGCCTGGAGGATAAAAGGCAGTCCAGTGGAAAGGAAATGACCCCTCTGGACCTGCTGTCATTGGACATCTTTGTTTTCTCCACCAGCTCTCAAGGAAGTTCAAACCCACCTCAAAAGTATACATCTGATGTCTTCTTTCCATCATATTTTAACTATTATTTGGCTATGCCTTTGAGGGGAGAAAAAACCTAATTTTGGGTTTTGATTGTAGGATATTTAAAGCTGGTTTCAAAAAAGGTAAAAATTAATGTTTTTTTTTTTACTACAGTATGTTTGTTTTACTCTAATCTTCTGGCATTATAGGCTCAGCCTTTGAACAGATGTAGGTGCAGATGTCCTGGTGGACATAACTGGTGTGTCCCAGCTTTCAATACAGTATGGCTCAATGTCCAAGCAGGATTAGTGCCAGTTTCATAGTGTCAAAGCAATTACAACAATGACATGAATGTGGGTTGGGGGTTATGGCTGATGGAGTGTAAATGCCTGCAAAGGCAACTGCCGACTTGCTTTTCCTTGTCACCACCCACTTCCTAGTTCCATCTGCTACTCTTTCCTGTACATCAGGCTAGATATTTTCTGGTAATGGATGTGCTGCGTGAGCCGTGGCAGTTTAAGCTGCAGCACTGATGGCAGTTGGTCATCAGAAACCCCTGCTCAGAGCTTTATTTCCTGGTTTGTTGTTGAATTATCATTGAGGAAACTCTTATATTACAGTGTCTGACTCGGAAGACAAATAAATGCTTGCGAGAAACAACTGATTTTTTGACGAGAACAGATCTCATCAGTATTTGTGGTTCAGACTGATGGGTGCCAATGATAATACCCTTTTTACTTCAATGCCTACAGAAAAATGAAACATCAATTAAACTCATCGATATTTAGTAACAACTCAGCTAATCCTCATTTCTTGCATGCTGTCAGAGGGTGCAAAATGTAGGGTTTTTTTTTTCTTCCCCTTTTCTTTTGTGCCTATCTGTCGTACTTAAATGTTCATTCAGCCATAGAATTAAAGTTGTCTTTGATATATTCTGTGGGCTCAGTTAGTTCATCAGTTGATGAAAAATGAATTGATGAAAAAATGTATCTCAAGTGTCCTGGACAAATACATCCATAAGCCACTTACATAGATAAGCTAAGTGGTAAACCTTACTCACTGCTTTTAATATGCCACACTGGTGCTCAAAGAAAGAGGGAATGCAGTACAGATATGATGTACCCTTTTGCTCCCCTTCATTAATCTTAATAAAACAATTGACCCCTGAATAGCTTATTCTTGCCCTGGACCATTAGGCTGCATGACCAAAGCTTTAAATATTAAACAGGCTTTGTAAAATTGAATAAAATGTTTGGTAAATGGCATAAACCACAGCACACTCCTGGGCTTTTTCTTTTGTCCTACATTGTAATTGATATATATGTTTATATTAGCCAAAATGCTGCTTTAAACAGCATTGTTGTTTTTTAATAGTAGTCTTGACTCACTGTGAGATGGCAGCTATGCAAACCCAACATGCTTTTACACTCTCTGCTTGCACAATAACAACTGACACTGTTGCAATGATGCATCAAGATTATAGACACATATAGTTACTTTAGATAAGCAAGCTTCATTCTTTAAAAACAAGGTTTCTGTACTTAGAATAAAATCCGCCCCTAATAAATTCTGAATGCTTTTAAAATTTAATGCTATCGTTTTTTTAAATGTTGTATTATAGAAATAAAGCGTTGGCAAACCCAACAGTTTTTGATCAATTTTTTCCCCTTTGGCCCTGTAAGCTATTGCAGTGGTGCGCTGTGCACCTTACAATATACAGTAATTTGTCACTGATTAAAATTTTTGCTGAGCTTTGAAGCCCGTACTGGGGTTCTGTGCTGAAGTGGTCTTCCTTGGTAAAAATTGAAAGCCTTTTCATCTCAGAGGGCTTAAAGGGTCAAAGGAACACCAAATAACCCTCCCTGTTGTGTTTTTTTTTTCCTTCAGAAGCTTGTAACAAACTGTGCCTTTGTCGAACGCGGCCTCTGTCAGGCCGGGGCTGAGGAGACTGCCCTCAGGTTCAGGCTTTGGAGACCCTGTCAGCTTCAAAATGGGGTCTGCTTTATTTCAGCCCCTGACCTAAGGCCCAAAAAGAGCCAAGCAAGAAAAACAGAGAAATATACGATACATCAAGGCCTAGTGAAACTCCACGGCTGGGAAATGGGGAAGCTAGAAACTGCAAAGTGAGCAGAAAAAGAAGTGGCTTATTGTAGAGGGGCTTTTTTTTATCACCATGATTGCTATTTGAGCGTATATCGAGGTTGCTCTGAGATTGAAGCCATGAAGTTCAGTCTACTCAGTGATTTCACTGCAACCCAATGTATAGCATCGCTTTGCTGCAATATGAATAGCTTATTATAAAAAGGAGGCATCTGTTACAGGCTTTGCATGTAATTGGCGCCTTTATTATTTTCCATCATTCACAAATAAATAAATGGATACCACTGAACCAGAAGTGTGGTAAGCTGATTAAACCTTTGAGGGAAATGAATGTTGGTAAGAGTAATTTTAAAGATAATGATGTGCAACATCAACATAAACCATCATTTGTAAGATTTTCCTCTTGAAGGAACTGGAATCCATGGATATGTTTCCAAAGTTTGGGGCCTCTGCATTAAATAAATTAAATTGATTGACTCTGATATGTTGCTGCCTAGATAATCAATCTGAAAAGGGACAACCCATTGGGCATCCAAGGAGATGCGAAGAGGAAGGGCCTCCTATTGTTTTGGGGTGGAATGTCAGCCTGTCCTTGACCTTGGGGCAGCCCAGGCCTCTACACTTTGTGCCTGAGTCAGAATACAGAGACAAGAACTCAGATGCTTGATATAGAGGAGCCCAGCTTTCAAGCTCAGGGTCACGAGCTGAGTGACCTCCGGAAAATGGTGGATAGAAGGGATGGAGTTAGGGTGTGAAAAATACGAAAGAAGGCATGAGTACGGTGAGTGGCAGAGAGAAAACTGCAAAGCCCTGAGAGAATGGAGCCCAAAACCTGTTTCTCCAAGATAACAGAGATTGGCCTATGAAAATGCATCCATCACAAGGCCACTAAGCTGGGGCCTTCTTTTGTGTGTCTATGTCAGCAAAGAGCCAGAGCTGAGAGGGGAGGACGGCAAGGGGAGGGGAGATGGGGCCAATCTGTGGAGATGGAAATGGTGGTTAGAGAAGGGGCTGCGGAGAATGAGGGAGGGGTGGGTCGATCAGGCCAGCTTGGCGTGGACAAGTGAACTGGGAACGCTCCATTGCTTATTCAACAGGGAGCAGATCTCTGAGAAGATAGAGGCCCACCAATCTCTCGAATGGTGGATTTGGTGGGTGGGTTTGGGGTGGGGGGTGTTGAGGCAGGGCAATCCTAGAATTGCACATGATGAAACCAGCTAGAAAGGTAGAGCTGTTGGTATAACACCTTGAAAGTTAAAGACTTGAAGTTCTTTATTCAGAAAGATTTTTAGAGTAAAAAATGCGCAAAATGCATCATAGAAATGAGCTGCTTTCATCCCTCCCTTAGAGTGGAACAGTTAACTTTGTCATGATAAGGTAGCCCTCAAACAGTTCATTTTCGTACTTTAATTACAGTTAAATGTGAGCTGCTTTTGACTAATGTTATTTATTTTAAATTGAGTGTCTGAGTCTTTTTTCCCTTCAATGGTGAGCTTTTCAATCAGAATACAATGCATCTCCATCTCCCTCTGTGCCACAGATCAATGCTATCTGCCGGACTGCAGGAGCAGGGTTGTCTGCCGTATCCACTGTTTTCCTCCCATCAGCTGCTGCTCTCCAGAATTTCTAAGGAAACCTTCTCCCTGCCGTCCATGTCACTGTGTGTTTCACGTCTTGATGTGAAGAGCAGGTTGACACAGATGAGCAACAGACGAGAGATAAGTGGGGGTGGGGTGACAAGCTCTGTGCCTGTGCTGATGACTTCTGTTGTGCACTAGAAGTGGCACATTGATGCATTCAAATTAATGTGTCTGCCTTCAACTTTTCACTTTTTCTATCTCTGTTCTTTCTTTACCCTCGGGCTTTTTAATTTTCATTGGTCTTTCTCGCCGTTTCAGTCCATCCTGGAGACAGATGCACCATAGGCGCTTTAAAGCTCAGTAATGTATACATTATTCATATCACTCTACAAAAGGTGCTCATTAAACTTTACATGGCCAGTGGAGTAGGCAGCCATAGACTAAACGTGTTGCCCATATCACAAATGTCACTGTGGATTGACAAAGTCTTGCAAGGGGTTTGATTTGAAAATAGCTTTGATTTAACTCCCAAGCTATTTGCATGTTGCTTTTTCCATCCTCCCTTTTCAGCTGTCTGTCCTTTTTAAAGGCTTGTGTATACAAGCATTAGAAGGGAGTTAAAGATATGTAAGGAACCGTTTTTCTTTTTGCATAAATCTAACATTGAAGCTGATCAATATTTAATAGATGCATCATTTTTCCTTTTTTTTCCATGAAACATACAGAACAAAGATCACAAGATGTATATTCATTATTGCTGTCAGGTTTCTGCATCTTCACAAAACCATTATAAATTTGGTATGGTATAATTAAGAATCTAATTGAGTTTTCTTTTCTTTTTTGATCTTTGATCTAATTCAAATGTATTAACTAAGCCACTGCTTTAACAATTATACATATATCTTCAGTTTTCACTAGGTAACAAAACCAAGGACAGAGTGGAAATGTTTTCGGCCTAAGAGTTTTATATTTAAGACTACTTCACCTCTCTTTGATGTGGAGTAAACCGGAGAAATAAAACATCTCTTATTTACTCACATTCCTGTAGTTTTTTCTTTTTTATTAAAATGGATCCAAATATAGTTTTAAGGTGGAAAACAGACATTAAAAAGCCCAATTTCCTGACATTCTTTATCATTGAGTTCACTTTATTCAGTGATAAACACATCTACAGACTGTGGTTTCACTCAACGCACACTAGCAAGTTCATACAAACAAACTGGCCATCATGAACAGGCAACATAGTGGATTCAACAAAGAAACTTCAGAAAACATTATTGGACGAAGATAGGAAAGAAAGGAGAGCCAGAGACAAGAGAGCAAGAGACAAGACAACAGTCAAGATAAGACTTTTTTTTACTGTCTGGAGAGAGGGCACAGTACAGGTAAGATGCAAGATGGATGAAAATTATGGCCAAAGTTAAGTAGTGTGTCTTTAAAAGAAAGATAAGAAGTGCCTGTGTAATAATTTACACAGGCACTTTGTTACTTACACACATAACATACTAATTGGATGAGTAGTACTGTACCTAGTTAGCTGCCAAATCAGCACAGAGCTCCAGTAGTCAGCAGCACTGAATGGTGCATCTATATCTATGGGCCCAACAGTCATCAGCTCATTAATATGCTTTAAAAGAGTATAATGAAGGAGGGATAGATGGGCGCACGGTCCAATCATGTTGGTTGGATAAAAGGTGATTTTTCCAGAGAAAACTGCACCAACCATCTTATAAAATCTAGCATATTTCTCATGTAATTGGAATGTTAAAAGGGGTTTGTTCCTGGAGATGCAAGCTGTATCCCAGACATTTTCATTAATCTATCAACTAATATATCTTCTTGAGAACAATCTTGACATGGTAGATGTTGGCCACATCCATTGTTTTGCTGTGATATTTCAAATTTAAAACGTAATGATAGCTTCTTTATTCTCCATCATCCAGCATTTTTGCACCCTTTAGTCTACACATTTTAATTCACATTTATATTAGCTTAGAGGATTTAAAAAATTGTGACACTTTCCAAATGCTTGTGTACTATGTATGTATGCATAAACCACATATGTAATTCAACATAAGATACATCTTTAAATCCGGCCAAATCCCAGCAGTGTTTCTCACAACACAAACAAGCTGCTATGGAGGGCCCTTGTGGCAGGACACACTTTCTTTCTCCTTGGCCCGAGTCTCCGCAGAGCATTCATCCCTTCGTAATACAACACTTAACCCTCCTGTACTGTCCATAAAAGGCTTTGCTGGCAGGTAAAGTAAGCTGGTGGGACTAACAAAAGCTCAGAGCCGAGCTGAGAAAAACATCCACACAGGGAAATGAGCTGTCATTACAGTAGCAAGGCAGCGCTCATCTCTTCTGCTTGCTACCCCGAAGGTCCTCTTCCACTCATAAATTCATAATTACGCCCACCGCCCGCCATGATGATTTCTGTTTTCATCAGCTGTCAGAAATGACCTGAATTACCCATCACTGTTTGACCCAAATGCAGCCGTCGGATATGTTAATCACAGCTTACATAACGACTCAGCCCTCTTTTTCCACCGACTTAAACTGCAAACGTGTGCCTGAAACCTTTTTAAATAGCACCTGTCACAAACATAACAAAATGGAAGTAAAATGAATAAGAGGAACGCATTTTGCTGCCATAAATTAACCTTGACTTTTGCGCTTCTCTCCAGGAGGTGTGCTGAGCTCTACCTGTTTAATGTTGCACATGACAGAGACGAAGGAAATTGTGAAACACTTCTGCTCTGAACACTTTTCACCCTAACTTTTTTAGTATGCAGAGGAAAGACAAAGACAAGTTAATGCTGTGTTGACTGTCTTTTTAAAAAATATATATTTTGAGCTGAATTTAAATATGTATTTATGTAGACATTGTCAAGATAGTTTTCATGGATGTAAAATGTCTTGTTTTTACACTTTCCTGATTCCACAGAAGCCTTTTCAATGCTGAACCTGTTTTTCTCTGCCTGTATAGAAAGCAGTAAGCTAAGATGACCCTCTTGGATGTGCTTTAGTCTCCCAATGCTTCATGTTGAGTCTTCCACATCACCATAACACAAGTGTTTTCTTACATGTTAGAGATTATGATATCACCAATCTTAAATGGAGCCATTAGGATTGACATATATATTATGACAAAACCAGTTCAAACTCACATAGAGTCATACCTACAGTAGTGGTTATTTAAATGAAGGGTAAGCTGTTTGCATAGTGTAATAAACTGATTCTTCATTTCTATTACACTATCTCACTCATATATCTCATGTATGTGGTTGTAATTAGACACAGAATTTTATCAGCTAATCAAGAGAAACAAATTGAAAATTCTTGCTGTCAGCGAGGAGCATCAAAGCAACAAGTTGTAGAAAAGGCTTTCCCCCCCCTCAGTGTTATCTCATTAGCAGTAATTATAACAAATATCATCCTGTATCATTGTGTGAGCCAACATATCCTGAAGCTATAGTCCTTCCCCCAGCCTGTTTCCACATTCCACTGGTTAGATTTCTCTCTGCCATCTTATTCTTTGCATAAACAGTGCCTGCAGTCTAAGTCTGCTCTGATCAAAGGGACAAATCTATCCAGGAGCAATCAGGTTGCTGCGCTAGCCTCGGCTGCTGACAACTCCAGGCTCTTTGATCAGAAATACATCATCTTCAGCAGGCTGGCTGCCTGGCTGCCTTTGTCTGGGGCCAGGAAATAGGGGAGGTGATAGCTCCCTTTTGGTGCTCTTCTTCACTGCTGCGCCTTTTGGCAGGCAAGATGAAAGGTACCCCAGTTATAAGGGAAAATACCCCCAATGAACTGAGAGGAGCTTTTTGGGTGCAGTGAGAGCTTCCACCCCCCTATATCATCTCTAAATCTCTATACACTGTCTATGCATAATGGTACAAAAGATATTGTCAATTTCTCTTTTCTGCCGTGCTGTCTTTCTCGGTGAAATGAGACTTTGGCTGAGATAGTGTGCCAGTGCAATTGAGGTCACATCCAAAAGCATCCATCTCCCTCCTCCCAATTCAGTAACTGCAGTTCTGATAACATGGTCCTCTCAGCAAGGAAAAAGAAAAGTGAATATCCAGGCCTCTGAGCACCCCCCCCCCCCCTTTCAACCCCTTGACTGTGAGCAAAAGCAATTTTATTATATTTTTTTTCTTCTCCACCCGGCTTGAGGAGGTGGAACAGGAGATGCTGAATGATGGACAGGTGTTCAGGTAGTGTGCTGTTCTGGTCTGCACTGGAGGAGATCATTGATTTGCATTACAGCCCCACACATAAAACACAGCCCTCCGCACACAAACACACACGCCCCCATCCACATCTTACTGTTCCACCCCTATGACTGCGCCGCCTCCCACATGGCAGCCCACTCCTAATCAAGGAGTGAGTGTTTATCTTACTTCCTGTCTTCTATAGGGGTGGAGTGTTATCTCCAGCTTGTGGTACCAGCTCACCTGAGCTGACCTAAGAGGGAAAGCTATCACGCCACTGCACAAGCTTTACAAGCCTGCTAAAATGGTTTCAAAACCATACATTAGCTCATGGGGAATATACATTTCCCTATTTTAAGGAGGGCTTTATGAAATGGACCTCACCTTGTTCTGCTGTTATGCTTGGCTTCTATCTGGTCTCAGGAAAATCAAACCAATTTCACCAAGAATATATTACCCAAACAGTGTTTTTTCCTCTCCGTTGAAGTGCTCAGGAAAAAGCAACAACACCCTGTGGAGCCGGTGCTGCTTATAAGTGTAATCCCCTGCGTCAACAGCCTCAGAAGCATATCAGGTGTCTTTAAGCTCATCCACCTGTCAGTGAGCTTTTCCAGCAATTACACATCTGTCAAGTGTCACCTATCTCGGCTCTCACTGACAAGGGTTATGTCAAGCAGTCAGCCATTACAGCAGCCCAAATGGAGTCTGCATTGTTTAGAGCCAGCAGGAAGTAGCTGTGGCATGGAAGAGTGAACAGGGTCTCCATAGTGTGACTGGAAAGCCAAGCTAACGGTTTGGTTTGGAGATGGTGGGGGCTTCTGTCCAAATCTCTTTCCTCATGTCTCCTCATATTTCTGAGAGCTGGAATGGCAGCAAGTGTGTTTTTTTGTTTGCTACACCGAGCCCGGAGACCCATCCGGGCTGCTTAAATCTTTGCCCAGGGCAAGAGCTTTTATATGCATGAGGCTTGAGTTGACCTGTCTTCAGAGTGTGAAGAGGGCTATGCAAAAAACAAAATCAGGCAGAATATTGAATATCATATCAGGTTAAGAATTTCCATGTGATTTATAATTACTTTATTTTGGTTTTAAATACATTCTGTGTGTTTTGTAGTTAAAGTTTCACTTTGTTTAAAAAATGAAAATTTATTGAATTTCAGATAAGTTTTATTACCTTTTTCAATCTTAAACAATGAGATTGTACATAGTGTTGTGATTGGTTTTTGATCCGATAACCTCTGACTGAGAGTTTTGATAGAAAGTAAATAACATCTATTTCTCCCATAAAAAGGCTACATACATCTGATCGCTAGTTAGTCTTTCCGATAATTGGAACTCAGGAGTAATACATATCCTCACATTATTTTATTGCAAATCAAAGATGAGGATGTTTAGAATCTTAAGTGATGCTATAGGTGTAGTTTACCCTTTTCTTCCGTGGTAATTGTATTCGTTAAGAGCTTTTATGAAGTATGAATGTTGCAAGGATATTCAAAGTTCAGTAGTTTACAAGACATATTGGTGTGGGGATCAGTACTGCATCCTCCCTGCAAGAAGTTTCCCCATTCAACTTTACATGTTGCTTGCCTATGTATTTACCTCCTACAGCCCCAAATACTGTTAGCCCATGTATGAGTGTGAAGACCATGGTTATTGGTCTTTTCTCTGTGTTAATTTGGGGATAGATTGGTGACTTGTTCAGGTTTTCCTGTGGTCCTCAATGGGATGCAGTGACATTTACCATATTTTCCAGACTATAAGTCACACTTTTTCAAACTCTGGTCGGTCGTTCGACTTATAGTCAGATATGACTTATATGTGTACAATTTTACATTACTGCAAATTTACATTGTTTAGGTGCAGGTGATAAATGTCTTGATCGTGAAGCTGTTAGTTTTCTGGAGATGAACAAGTCTCTTTTTGTAGAGAGCATGTTCAGACAACCACACAGCATTGAGAGAAAGTGGAATAGGATTAGTCCACCACAAAACAGAATTCGGTGTCACAATCTTTTTTCTTAGTTTCCCAACGGGTTTAAGAAAATATTGCCCAATTTTCCCAAGGTCACCTTATATAAGCAGCATCTAGAAAAGGTTCAAAACTCTCCGCCGTGTGTGAAATAAAGTGTGACTTATGGTGTGATGGAACTGCAAAGCAAATAAATTTTATACACATTTTTTCTAGTGCATTGTGTTTTGAAAGCATTACATTTTCATAGTAATTAACCATAATCAATATGTGAACACGTGTCATGTCTCTACATATGTAAATGAAAATTTTTAGGCAAAAAATATAGATTTAAAAAAAAAAAAGTGAGCAATTGTCTCTTTCTTTTAGGGTTGTGAGCAATTCTCATGGAATCGCTACGTTCACGTAGCAAACAGCTATCCAGCCTGTTATGTAGTGTTATATCATGGTCAGAGAGACGTCTAACCATGAGAGAATGAGAGAAACTGTATCATGAAATGGTTGCTTATGCACAGGTCCTGTTGTTTAATCCTGGCTTAATGTGTTGCAGTCAGCATACCAGTCAAATATTCAGGTTTTAATAACACACCTTGCCGGATTATAAATCAGTTCATGGTCTTGGAATATGTAAAATAAATTGTTAAATATGTGGGACTTATATTTATTTTTTACCTCTTTCTGTCTGGGACCATGTTTCAGTTAAATCTGTAAGGCTATGTTTACATATTTTTTAAAAGTCTTGTTTAGATTTGACTGATAAAGTAATTTTTTTGCTTTGTTTGTTTTTCTTAAAAATATATATAAGAGCACTGATTGAGACAGCAGAGTTGAACACAGAATAAAGTTAGTTGGAATTTGAATTTTGTGATTTAAAGACATTATCCCTAGCTGAATGGCTAGCTTACAGGTATAAAGAATTAGACAGACTGGGCTACTGATTTCTCTATGTCAATATTCTTCCTGGATGCACATTTAAGAATAAATATTTCCTAAATGAAAGAAGTTAACATGAACTATACAAATGTTACACACTGCCAAAATGTCAGTAACATGCAAAATTATATCACCCAGACTCCTTTGAAGACTTCACCCCTGAGCCATCTTGAATATTTCAGTGTATATTATTGTCTGAAAGGCTCATCATATTGTGTCTCATCTGTGTGGCCTGCTGTAATGGCTGTTAACACCCGTCTGTGTTGCTTTCTCAACTGAATTTTGTATCACAGGTACCATACAGAGTGTTAAAAGCTTGCAAGTAGGGAAAGAAAGATTGAATCTGGGTCACTTTAATGCTCTCGTCCGTCACACCACTACATCTCCTCAGGCCTGAGACGCAAGGCACATTGTCAAGTATTAATGAAGAAAATGTCCCTGTAGGGCTGGTGTTTGTCAAGCCAAATTACATACATTCAGTTGGAAAGGTGAGGATTAATCTTTCAAATCCCTTCTGGATGTGTAGGATGCACCCTACAGTCCTTCTTGGAAAATAACCCCCCTGACGCTGACGCGAATTGGCTAAGCAGAAGTATTGTGCTGTTATAGTACACATACTGCAGGACGTGTTGCTGGAAAACAAGTGAATCTGCTGACAAAAAAAATAACAGTGCCCTCCATTGCTGCAGTAGCCAGTGAAAATACACACACTTAAAAACTGGGACAGAACATATTATAACAGCTTGCCAGCAAGTCGTCGGTGTTTTCATTATTATGTTTTCCATTTATAGCTTTTCATCGAATGAATAATTCTGACGGGTGGTAAACACAACAGAGGAGCGACATTAAGTTTGTGGGAGGCTTTAAAATAATAAGACACAGATAAGGAACCTGCATGGAAATAATGTCTTGCTTAGGTGGCCATACAACATTAATTCTTTGTGGGGGTTTGAAACGTATGCAGATGCCGCTTTCATATTTTTTCATAATCTCACAAACAAAGAGCCAATGAAAAACTGCTTAGTCAAATCTGCTCATTTAAAACAACCAGATAAACAAGCAAGCGGAAAAACTCTATTCTTGTGCAGCCAACTGTAAGTAAGTAGACTTGTATTTGTATTTTTCTGGCAAAAAATTGACTTTTTCCACAAACGGCTTACAGTGATGGTTGGAGCTTTTGTCCCACGTGGCGGCATTATTTAGATGCACAGAGCAAAAATAATTCTCAGTCAATTAAATGGCATTGATAATACACAGGCTGGCTGCTGTGAGAACAGCATAGCATTCCACATCCTCACTCATTTATGGTAGGGATTTGGTGTACCATGGGAAAGAATCACTCGAGGTGGATCTGCAGAATTTTCCCCCTCCATCGCTCCTGCTAGTGTCTTGCTGAGATTTAAATAAGCCCAAAGATTACTTGAGGGCCTTTAAATGCAAATTTTGGTGAGTGTGTAAAGCCCCTCCTGTAAACCTCAGCCTTATCATTTGCCTTCCAGATTAGGGCCTGTCTGAGATGGGAAGCTGGCTCCAGGCCCCCCAATAAGCTGCAGGCCAGGGGCCACTCCAGAAAAAGGGAAGGAGAGAGAGATGGAAGGAGCGCGAAGGAGTTGGCCACAGATATGTGTGCCAAGGTCAGTGGTAGCTGCGCTCGCAATAATCAGGAGACTTCTGGGGCTTTGCTTATCTCCCTGTGTGTTTGTTTGTGTGTTTCTCTGTGCTTGTGTTTATAGCGGCTTCAAACACAATCACAGTACTCTGAATCACGAGGCTCTGAGCCAGGATCTTCGACAGATTAGGCAATAATCAATTAACAAATTAAGAAAAAGTAAGCATAAATGCCTTGTATCCCTTGAATTAGCAAACACTTTGGTGTGCAACTACAGCAATTGGCCCTGTGTCCTGCACTTATTTAGAAGGATAACAGATGTTGGAAATGGCTTTGGTAGGTATATTGGCTCTGAGAAAAATCCAAGAGTATTTATGACTTGAAACATGAAAGGATTCTGGCTTGTGGATGCATTTATATTTGAATGGCACCCACTTCATTACTTAAGGATTTGAAAAGGCTGTTAGGAAGCTGTGCGTGAGCCAACAAACCCATGACCCTGCTGAGTCAATGTGTTAAACAGACACAGGCTCTGTCTCAGCCAGTTCACATCACAGAAATACAACATTTGTATGGAGAACAATACATTGGACAAGATTAAAATCTATGAAGTTGCACAAGAGTTAGATAAAGGTTTCTCATCAGCTATAACTAATATTCCCATAAAGCAAGGAATTAAATGACTGTAATCTGAAAGGGTAATAAACAATGTTTTTTTTAGCCTCAGAGTTTAGTTTGGTTCACCCTGATAGGTTGAAAATAACAACAAGCAGTTAGAAAAGTCTACTGTGTATTACCTGCCCCGCATAAAAAAATAAACAGGAATTCAGTTTTATTTATTAGCTCCAATTCACAACAAAGTCATCTCAAGGCACTTTACAGACATAATCAATTCAAGTCAATTCACTTTGATCCAATTAACATAAATCCACATTAGTTCAATTTATGATAACTGTCTTCATAGAGGCCAATTCATTAAAGAGTGATTGCCTAGCAAAGGAAACCAGCAGATTGCATCGACTCTTGTGTCTGATTCAATCCCCCCATCCTGAGCATGCATAAGGCGGCAGGTGACAGTGTGAAAAAAAATCTCTTTTAATCATTTGAAAAACCTCCCACAGAACCAGACTTGGGGAGGATGGCCATCTGCCTCGACCAGAGAGGCTTCAACAAGCCCTGCAACTTTCAGTCAGGGATACCTGCTGAGAGCGAAGAAGAGAAATGCAAGTTAATGAGACCAATAATGGTATTTATTTATACATGGAATATAAAGAACAAAGAGATCTAAAAGGGAAAGAAAAGCTCAGTGCATCATGGGGTGTCCACCTGCAGTCTAAGCCAACTGCAGTGGAGGGAAGGCTAACCCATGTCTAAAGTTTTAAGCCTTATCTTAAAGGTTGAGAAGGTGTCATCTGATCTGAATTGTGAGCTAGTTCCATAAGAGAGGGGAATGATAGCCAAAGACTCTGCATCAACTCTGGGAAAATTGAAGTCTGAGAGCAAGGTGTTTTGTCGGCAAAATATGGAGCTGTAAGATCTAAAACTGGAGAAACATGCTAACATGTGACATTTACGGTATTTGCTGAAAAATTGCTAAGGTAAGAAGGTAAGATCACTTTCAGGCAAATGAAAATGCATCAGAAAATATGATACAAAATAACACACTGCTGCTGAACTGTATATGTTAACCCCTTAAAAACTGATGGCTGTCAACTGATTTCTAGTTTACCTCAGATTATGGTGGAGTACTTGTCTGAAAGAGGCTTTAATGAGGCACCAGTGAACATTTAATGGCTAAATACCCAATGATTTGGTATAAGAATTAGTGATAACAAAACATAAATTAGAAAAAAAGAGCTGTAGAGTACATCTTGTGTTTAGATTAGTAATTTGACCATGAAATAAGCTAATATTTACAGGTATAAAGGATAACCAATGACAGAATGAACATGATTCTATTATTAAGTATGCAATTAAACAGTCTTGTGGACCCTTGGATTGAACAGTTTATACCATAAACCAGTCAATGACCCAATACTTGCCTAATAAGAGAGAGACCCACACACACAGTTTTATTTGTGTGCTGGACGTGTAAATATACAACTTATAACAAGTTCACCCTAAAAGTTTAAGGTGATTATGTGTGTCTGTTTTCTTTGTGATATTTATTTCAACTCTTGACATATTTTTTCCTGACTGTAGCACCAGCAACTGTCTCTGTGACTGGAAATGAGAAACATCACTTTCTGGCTTTGTTTTATTAAGTAAATGAGAGACAGAGAGAAAAAACACACTTGTTGCTTTAAAGGTGACTATCTATGTTAACCATCCCAACACACATTTTGAGAGCAGATAATAGTATTCAGATTACGACTTTTAGCTCGCTATGTGCATGAGATTTCTGCAGTTTTCCTGTAGATATAAGTATAAACTAACACAGGCCGTACGGAGCCGACATTCACCAGCTATTACCAGAACCGCAGCTTAAAGCAATTCCACATTGGTTCAAGTGGCAAGCCATAATGGTACTATAACTGCTTGCTGCTGAACATTGTGACTCAAGCCGTTACATTGCTCAAGGGCACTACAGTCCTTTCCCACTGCTGTTGTTTCTAATCTGCCGTTTTATGTCGCTAACCTTTCCCAAATCTTGCAAAGCTACAGCTGCATCGCTCTTTCTTTTAGTGGCCATGCACAATACAGCACTCCCATCTTTTTGTGTCCTACATTGTATGTACAGTCAGCACAGCATGGATGCACAGCTGGTGACAACAAGGACCTTGACAAAAAGCATCCACCTCAGGTCAAGGTGATGGAGGGGAGAGTAAGTGATGGTGGGAGATTTGACTGATTTTTTTATTTTTTTCTGGCTGGCCACACTCGCTCTTTATAACCCTCTCCACCACACCTGTACACACCTACACACACACACATACATACACAATATCTCCCTATCATCTTCTTTCTCTCCACTATGTCCCCTTGTCATACAGCACCTCCCTTTCTTGTTCCCAGGTGCTCAGAAACAACGTGGATAGGGTCGAGGACAGGAGGACCCCACCAGAGAACGAACAGATGTCACATGCCTCTTGCACTATGCATTGGGATGAATGTGTGTGTGTGTTGTTCTGTGCAGTGACAGGTTGCGTGTTGTGGTTGAAAGGTAAAGTGAGGCCCTACTCCCGGAAGAAATGAAATGAAATAGGGGCCAATAGGAGGCAGGAGAGCCAGGATAAAAAAAGATATGTATGAGACTAGGTTTTGGAGGTAGATAGTGTCTGGTGTACTGCGAGAACTTTATAAAAAAACTCCCATCTGAAAGCAAAATGTTAATGTTAAATATTATAGGGGGACTTTTCCAACTGAGCTTCGAAAAAATCTATAATAATCAATGAATAAACAGTAAAGTGAGTGTTTAGTTTATATAACTGCGATAGAAAGGGGCTGATTTAAATCACTGAGACAACCATCTCTGAGTGGAAAGTCATTTACTGCTATTACAGCCAACAAGATGAGGCATTTTGTCATGGCGGCATGCTTTCATTCATCATTTATGGGTCATATTGTCCTAGATTGGTGATTAGGTTGTTGGGAGATTTAGAGCTACATAAACAACCTAAACATATACACATGCACAAGTGTATACATTGATTAAAGGTTGTCCTTGAAAAAAAAAAAAAACAGAGGAAAAGAAATGACACTAGACTTGGTAGGATACTGTAGCTGCAAGTTTAATTGTTGGAAAACCCAAAAAAGCAGCATGTTACTAAAGAAGAAAGCGTCACCACAAAGAAACGTCATCTGTGAATTAACTCATTAAAAGTCACATCGATTCCAGACACACTTTGCCCTCCTACCACATGGAAAGTGATTCACTGCGTCCCACGTGATGCCTCCCACTTTGATAATGTACATATTTATTATTCAGCATGGCTTGTCAGATTAGCAGAATATGCTGGATGTTAGTTGGCTAGCCGTCTGGTGCTTCTTTCTTTCATCCAGTGATTGAAGTGCCCCGCTTAGGCATCATGACGGCGTTGATCCCAGGTGGTGTGCACAATTGAAAAGAAGCTACTTTTTTCTATCTCCTGAGTTTCTGAGAGATTTGCGTGGATCTTTAATTGTTTGTATTGTACCAGGACTTATCATAACAACACCCATCAAAGTTTATTAAGATTTGTATGTCATGTTTTGCCACAAGGGAAAATAATCTGTCCTATAGTCGGAGTCAGAGGTGATGATGATCCAACATCTCCTTAGGGTGCTTTGCGGGTTCTGAAGCTCATGCGCTGTGTATCCCATACAGCTCATGTTTAAAGCTACCTCCAGGTTATGACAGGCCAGTCCTGCCTGATAAGCAGCATCTTTATTCTGCAGAAGGATGATGAAGCCATCACAGGCAAATGATGACTTTGTAAAAATGCACACGGCTGAGTTTCTGTGTGAAGTGAATTTGTGTATGCTGAGTGAACTTTTTAATTTGAGACGATCTTCGAGGTTAGCCTGGCCTTTGAGTTGAAGGTGATATCACTCTGAAGATTTGGATGTGTGCAGTGAAGCCATAGCATGTGTGTGTGTGTGTGTTTCACATATGTTGACAATTATGCCTCTGAGAAACCAGTGGGCAGGATGGAAAGTGCATTTGAACCTACGTTACATAAGTCTACAATCAGGGGTTATGGTAGTGATTCAAACTATGGTAAACACACTGGCAAGAACTAATCAGGGAGTCTTTCATCTTGTAGTGTTGCAGGCAGTTTGTTCATCAACCTGGCACAGAGCTGTATACTCTAACATTGAGGTCTGGAGGGGTTGTGTTGAGGTATATATGAGCTTATATGTGTGTGTGAAAGCTGGAAAGTAAGGGTGAAAGAGTTTGAAGGCGCTCAAGCATCTTTTCCCATAAATAAACATTACAATCTACAGCTTTTTATTTCCAGAACAGATGGGGTAAAGATATTAGTCTTATTCTATAAGCGAGCTATGCCAACAAACTTTAAGGCTAAATTCATTAACTGGTCGGGCAGGTTTCACTGGACAGTCCTTTATTATCTTTTTTTTTCTTTTCTTTTTTACAAGTGGTTTGTCGTGCTATATGTATTGCTAACTCAGCTTTCGGTAACACTCAGCTTTTACAGTTGCCTCCAGTTGTAAAAATCAGCCTACCCTGACCGTCCCTGCAGCTTACTTCTGTAAAATAGGAGGTGCAATGTTCCTGGTCTCTCTTTGGGGAGAAGCAGCTTCAAAAAAAAAAGAAAAAGAAGAAAATTACAGCAGGGGCATTGTAAAAACCCTCACAGGATATTGAAATAATGACTGTTGTTTGCAAAACAGGATAGCCCAACTCAAATTATTTCCTCATGTGTTCATCCTGAGCGCTCATAAAGTCTTCCGAGAACACTCAAACTTGTCTGCAGTCTGCTAATCCAATATAGAACAGGGTACATGGAAAAGAAACATTACCTTTAACTACTTAGTTATCTGTCCCTCTCTACCAAGCAGCCTGAATCTGCTCTGGTTTTTGGCCTATCAGTCTGGAGAGTAAGGGCACAGGCAGTGAATTAATGGTCAAGAGATTAATTTGTTTGGTGTAATAAGGACTGTAAAACAGTAAGAGCTCTGTGCAGCCTTGCAGGCCCCCTGCCCCGTGGGTACAATCAAATGTTGCCAGTAAATCAATAGAGCTGGAAGAGGTTTTTATAACCCGAGTTTAACACTAGGCTCTAAGTGCTCCAGGTGGCAGGTCATTTGTTCATTATCCCAACTTATCACAATAAACAATGGCAACTCTGATTGGACGACTCTGCTACTACAAGAGGAAAAATGGGAGGGAAAGGAGGCAAAATTCTCAGGTGGGCAAGGAGGTTCTAATAAGGGAGGCAGAGAGTGGGCAGGAGACAGGGGAGAACCAGAAGATTAACCACTGTAATTACGTACAGGAGCTCAGAAGAGGTGTGGGACAGTGTGGGTAACAGATAGTGCTCAAACCCTACGAGCCGTCAGCCTGTGCCGATGACTCCACTGATGTGAGGGTTATAATCATGCCTCCACTTTAAGTGCAACCAACAGGTCCCGGCTTTTAATACTGTAAATCAAACCGTGTTCACCACCAGTTCAGGTTGTGAGTAAACTTACAGATTATCATAAAATGGCCTTTAAACACCAAGCTTGTGTAGGTGAAGCAGAAAAATTAGGTCTTAATGCTGTTTTCAGACTATTTTACCCAAAGGATCTTATAATGATTTGACTGCATTTTTGTGACCACTCTTGGAATTGAACTCCTGGCTCATGATAACTACCGTACATGCTTTATCAAGCAAACTGGACCACTGGTTGTAAAGGTATTCACTACCTGCACATCTAGAAAACCATGAGATACAGGGCAAAATTGTTCCAGCCTAACTTACACACATTTTCTGTTTTCTAATTTATTACTCTGGTACAGAGTTGTGGCAGCTGGAGTTTGTAATTATACGACTTCTACTAGCTACTGCATAATTTACATGTCTATAAGCTCATCAATAACAGTGTAATTACGTAGATTCCCAACTAGCTCTTTTTAGCATATTATAACACAAATCTCCAAATGAGTGATAAACAAGTTCTGCCACAAAGATGGTCCAAAAGATCACCAAAACATACTAAATTGAAAAAAACAGAATTGCACTTTGTGACATGAAGTCACCCATTGCTTCATCAGGTTTTTCTTCTTCCCTGTCCCATCCTTGCATTTAATCCGAGAGAGCCTTATCTGCAGCCTATCATCTGTATTTGTTTATCCACCGTGTGAAACCAAAATCTGTAACGCTGCATCGCAAGACTCATTGTCTCTAAGCTTTCCCATGGATGTATAATTAAGCCGCATGAATTTGTTCCTGCTTTTCTCTCCATCTCATGTCTCTTCTGCTCTCTTTCCCCTTCTGATAAATTAATGACAGAGTGATTTGAGAAATGCATTACACATGATAAGTGTTGCTTCTTAATGAAAACAAACTGAGACAGCGGTCTAGGTCAGGGCGGCACACGCATTCTCCATCCTTGAATATGCATTACTTAAGTAAATACAAGTTCTTAGAAACTCTTTGCAATGTGGTTTAAATTCCTGTCATTTCAATAAGCTTTCAGTGACTGACAAACTCTGTGAACTTAAAACTAAAATGGGAGTTTTTGAGGTTATGTTGGGAGCACATTTTCCTTCCATTTGTGATTGGTGTGAGTTTCAAATAGCGTAGCTTTTAAATGTAGATGGAAATACCCATGGATGAAGTTAAAAGAAATAAATGGCAATGATCCCATCGTGCACTCTCTTCAAGCCTTCTTCTAAGACATCTTTACTGCAGCTTTTCAGTGTTGCAGACTCATTCTTTCTCAAAACATCTGTACAATGCACAGACAGGAATGTCTGGGGATTGCACAGAGGCAAACCTTAAAATATACTTTACTAAACATAGACCTCATTTTTTTGCAGCACTGGACTTTTACTGGGCCTAAACAGAGTCAGAATAGCTCATTCAGCACTCTGCATTCATGCTGCTGGTGTTTTGGCTGCTGCAGGTCATAGTGGTGATAAATCTGGGGACGTTAGCTTTGGTAATGGACTCCAGAAGGGGCCTGGGAGTTAAACAGTGATGAGCAATGGAAACTGCGGTCAGCGCAAGAGCAGCTGTAACCCTTAAACAGGCGTGGACGAGATGAGAGGAAGGAAACAGCCAAACGTTCTGAGGCCCAGAGATGGGTCTATTTTCGGAGAAGGCTGAGGGGAGAGGAGCGGGAGCTCGGCTGTGCAGAAGTTGAGCAGCACATGTGGGTATGCTTTAGGCTTACTGTTGAAGAAGTAGCTCAGGCTTAGCGAGAGAACAAGAGAGCGGCAGATAAATTGCTTTTAGGGAAGCACTGTTAACTCCAAAAACTACGTTTTAATGTTGGGTGTGCCTTGAGAGTTTGTGTGAAGTGTGAGTGGAGCTACACAAGTATAGTCCTGGAAAAAGACATGTGGTAAGCCACCATTGCATAATTCTCCTGAGACATGGTTTGAAGCTTGCAAATGTGGAAAAAAAAAAGCTATAAAGAGGCCGAGAGGAAGAGAAGGAGAGAGAATGTAGCCTGCTGCTTTTTGGCCATTAAAATCCACCACATAGGCTCTGCCTGCTCTTTTCTCACCTTTGACCTCACAATGATGCTCGATTAATGTCATTTGTTGAACACAACGGACTGTTTGTGAACATGCAAGAGAAATGGCTCATATATTGATATGCACATTAGCCTCCATGGGATTAGTCTCCAGGGCAGTTGAACTATATTTATTGACAAGCATTTGTTGCCACATCAAATTATTGTCTAAATAATTGATCAAATTGATCAGCCTCAATAGAAATACACAAAATGACTCTTTTAATAGACGACAACGCTTCTTGGGAATCAATACAGATTATTACCCTAGAGGGCCAGACTGTTATTGCAGGGTCGTATATTGGCTGACCTTAACTGTTTACATTTTAATCTGGCTTTTATTTGTGTTTTGAGTTCCAAACATTCTTGCCATGAGACGGCAATCTCCTCATCTGGCCTGTGTCTCGACAAAGAAAATAAATGATTTGGTACCCACGCCAGTTGGGCTGGAATGTCAGAGGTCAGCAGGTCAGAGCTGCAAGCAGCCAAATTAGGTTTGAGGACACCAAACGCTCAGTTCCTCTATTTGATTACCCATTTGCCCCAGAACATGGACAAATAACCCAGGCACAACTCACTGGTGAGTTCAATGTTGGAAATTTGAAGGTGAACACAAACACAGTAATTAGGCCGCCCTCAACATCTGACGCTGAACTTTTCAAGAGTCCAGTTCTGCTTTGATTAAGATGTCATGTAGCTGTAACAAATGTTCAACTGCATAAAAGGACCACACTGATAGAAAAGTGAAAAACTGGTCCGTTTACCAGTCCTCAATGGGGAGAAAAGCAAGAGTGTTTTTCTTTTTAATTTGGACTTCTCCTCTTCAATCTGTCATTGGTGCACAGGCCAGTAGACAGCCCACAGGGAATGGACTCATTTCAAACAATCACAAGTCTTCCAAGGTTGTTGAAGTCAACGATTAGACTTGGTTCAGATGCAGAAATGACAATAGTTTTCATCAATAAGAAACAACATCGAAAGTCTTTGATATGATCATGGTTTCACCATGTCTAGAAGGCAGTGTAAAGGGATGCCTGTGGCATCACTTCACAATCCCAGGCTCATTAAAATCTTCACAACAAAACATTTTATAATGCTGCGTTTGGCTGAATAAACAGTTACAATTTGGCACAAAGCAGACACTGTGGAGGCCTGACTTAAATGAGCTGCCAGCATCTTTGTGTGTGTACAGGATGGAAAGCAGGGAGCCGCGGAGACTCTCTGGCGGAAATTATAAATATAAAGTCATGCATTATAGATTTGTAGGTGAATTTATTTATTTTCCTGCAAAAGTCGGAAATGTAAGCCAGCCAAATCGATACGGCAGAGTTCATCTCTGTCCACCTAATCATTTGCTAATGGCTACTATCAATTGTCTGCCCACGGCTTCTGCATTCAACCGCCTTGCAATTAAAGTCAACAACCACATACTGTACTGTCGATTAAAGGTGTTTTAGCTTGGGAATCCAGGTAAATGCATTGATTATCCTCTGCATGGTAAATTGGATTCATTCCACATCATCAGTCTTGTTTATTTATTAATTTGTAAGCCCACTGTAATTCATCAAAAGTGATCCTGCTCATGGGTGAAGGCATTAATGTAATCAAATGTACTTTTTTCTGTTTAAGTGTACAGTAACATACCAATTTCCTTTGATTTATGCACCAAAATATGGTCACACGGTAAATCCAAAGGGACAGAAAGCAGGAAAGAAGGAATAACAGACCTACATGTGCAGCGCTGCTGATCTTGTATCTGCCGTGTGGCTTGTAAGTCGCACAGACTTAACAACAGCTTGCACTTTTTGAACATGTTGCTTATTTATTTATTTGCTTGCAAGTCGGCCCTGCACCCACATCACTGCGCTTCTGCCGGCATCGACAAATGCAATACAATACAAAGCAATACTTTCTTTTGGAGTGTTCTTATTTATTCATGATGCCCTGGAGTCTGCCTGTCCATTCCAGACATTATTTTAATGTTTCTGTTTCACTGTTTCTCAACAGTGACATTGGCCCAACCACATCTCCAGATCACAAAAAAGCAGCCAGTCGTGGTTGTGCATTAGGAGGAAGTAAATGTGTGGCCATGCATATGCACCTGAGTACCATCTCTGGTAAATCTTCTTGCATCAGTATACGATCTTTTGTTGTGGAAACCGATTCCTCCAGGAAGAATCCATACAATTCAATGAAAATAACATGAAAGGAAATAATTCTCTAAACTACCAGATTCAGAGGCTGTAGAAAATGTCCATAGAAAGTAGCACAAACAGCTATTTATTATTATGTTTATAATCTCATAACATTATGAAAGTGCCGCATTTTGTTGTTGCTACAAGCAATCCCCGGCCTCGTAAGCCACTTTGGAACTCATGTATAAGACAGTGTGTGAATGTACACTGCTCTCCTGGCATTGACGCTCACTAATGTACTTCACCTCCCCTCGGGCCGGCCTGTCTAGATCATCTCATCAGAATCCCATCCATCCATCCATCTATCCATCCCATTCCGCGCAGCGTTACGGTGTCATCATTGTCCATAATAAAATGGTCTTAGCTGAGAGAGGCTCTTTGATTGCGGCTACCGGGCAAGGTAGCTATTCATCATAATGTAATATTCCCCCTGCAGTCTGCACCTGTCTCACAATGACAAGCCTGCATCACCATGTGAGGTCAGTAGGGTCTCCCATCACTGTCCAACCACCTAGTCTGACTGACGCAAATCCTATACGACTGTCTGTTTTCAGCTTGAACATGCAGCCCTTTTTTGACACTGCCAACCCGTCTTTTCTGGCTACAGTATCACCTATAGAATCAGTCAGTTTGCTGCCTATGGAAACCATTGATCAGCACCTTGATGCTATGGCCTTTCATAAATTGCAGCCTTTTTGGTATTGGCATGCTCAGTCACAAGTAAAGACAGTCGTGTGTGATTCTGTCCGTTGGGTATAAAGTGAGAGGCTGGTAGTCCGAGGCAAACCAGCTCAGTGTCACAGGTGTCAATACAGCTGCTCCTTATTGACAATAAAGCTCCTCTGGACCCATGAAATGAAATCGGAGATGACAAGACCCTGCCTTTGATGCTGACCTTACACCTCATTTTAGAAATATGTAACTGTGGCCCCTTCATGGAATTCTTTTTTTTCTTTTATTAAGAAATAGAAAAGGCAATGCTTGTGTGGATTGTGTTTTTTAGGGAAGGTTATAAAAAAGGTGAAAAATGTTACTGTAGTGTCACACAATAGCTATTCCCATATATTAAAAAAAGACTATCCAACAGGCAGCATTACTGTTTGTGTTTTATGTGCTGGGCCTCTCCAGTGACACCATCTTGTGTTATTCTTTCCTCTCAGATGCTCCGAGCACTATGGCTTTTCAGGAGAAGGCAGCAGTCCGAAGTACTTTAGCTTGTTAAAATTGACCATAAACAGCTCATTGTTTTTAGAGGGCCAGACACGGTCATTTGATACCGGCACTATACTGGCTTCTCGGCCCTTAGCTATTCTGTTATTTCACTCTAGTTGTACACATGGGGCTCTACAGATGAAATATTGCCAGTATAAGGCAAGCACATGCTGCTCTGGAAGAATGTGTATTGAGGGTTTTCTTTTCCTCCTCAAGAGGAAATGTCAAGAGTTCATACTCAAAAACTCACAGTTGATATTAATGTTGCATTTCATCTGAACTGTTTTATTTTGCATCCATTACAAAAATGTCAGCGGTATCAAAGACTTTTTATCTACTGAACCTTCCTCTATTTGCATTTGTCTTTGAACACATTCTGGTTAAACAAATTCATTTGAAAGCAGCAGGAAAACATGATCTTATACTTATAAGGTCTGCTGTGATTGTTTGGGTTGATGCAATATTTTCCTTGAAAATAAAAAAGATGGTGTTTTTCAGTACCCCACCTGTCTCGGCTGTATAATGCAGCCCATCGTCGGTGTGCCTGACGGCAGTTTCATGTGCGCTCAGCATGCTCCTTTACATGCACATGTCAGCGCGGTTGAATGAGTCACCCAAACTGACAGCAGATGGTGCTCTTCGGGTACGAGAGACCTGATCCATCCTCTCAGCCCGCTCTCCATGCAATCTATCATCGTTCTCCTTCTCTGTCTTCTCCGCCGAGACCACTGAGGGGATGCTGGACCACCACACTCTGTGCCATCATTTACTTGTGTGCGGGAGAATGTCAGCCTGCTCAGCCTTGGGCTTTTTATCCAGGGAGTTAGCGGCAGCAAGTCAACGTGTAGTTTAGACAGGGATCCATGGGGCACCTCTTAATGATGTGGTACAGTGATAAACCTGGGAGGACTGGCTGAAAATTGTCTGTGTGGTTGGAAAAGCAAAAAAAAAAAAAAAACTTGAGGTGGCACATTGTAGAGACTGCTGGAGGAGAGGATAGAGAGAGGGTAACAGGAGTTTGGTGCTTTTAAATAATCTCCAAATGTTTGCATTATAAAGTGTCCTTTGGAAGTAGGGTTGTCATTTTAATGCACTAGAATGCCGAAGAGTAAGGAAGCTTGATTGATTTATATCCGTCTTATGTAGTCATCACTACGTGAAGATGCCTTTTTCACTCAGAAAGTCACTAATGTTGCATGAAAGCCACAATAACTCAGTTTGGGAACCTACACAGTCTTAGAAGTTAGTTTTTTCAGGCTCTCTGACCCATCCCAGGATTGCAATTGTTTTAATATGCCTGAGTGTTGCTCGAAGCCAATCAGGTATATTGCAGTGATTAGATTAAAATCCGATTTTTCCGTCAACTCAGCAAAGCTGTATTGGTAGTCAATTAAGATCTGTCATAATGTGATGGAAGATAGTTTGTAATGATCCCCTGCACCACTAAATGTATGACAGGCTACTACTAAAAGGGTCACTGCTGTAACCTTGATTCACCAGAGGCTTTAAAAACACAATCTGCTGGTTTCAGCATATGCAATATTTCTCGTAGTATCCAAGTGAAATGTCAATGGAGTGTGTATGCAGGTGCCTGTGCAGACACTTCTTTCAACATTTTCCATTTTCCCACACAATAGAAATCAATGCTCGAGTAATTCACATATTCATTAAGAAAATACGTCCGTACATCTAAACCTGTTCGTAAATTAGCTGACAGATTATTCTCTTTCACTTGAGAGTTTGACCGAGTGACGGGCAGTGGAAGTCAGCCACTCTTTTTTTCCCCTCCTGGTTAATAGTCCTACTTAATGCTCATCAATCATAACAGTCAAAAACTATTGATTGCTTGCTAGATTAAATCAGAGCTATTCCACTGCAATAGCTGCTACAAAGTACAGCCATTATAGGGAAACAGTTTTAGATTTACTGAAAGGGGAGGACCCTCTGCTTTGTTGTAATGTGTGAGGGGTTGCTTGAATGAGCCATTCACCCCAGTTGTTACCATCATTACGCAGTGTTTGGAACAAAATTTTCTTTTACCCACAGCATGTCCCTGGATTTTCTATTTACCACCTCAGGAGTTATTACAAAATAGGTTTGCATAAAAAAAACACCTCTTCTGCTTTGTTTTTCTGAATGTGAGTGTTTTTTTTTCCTTCTCAGGGGCAACATGAGGTAAAGGTTAAACCATGACTACATCTCTGCATAAAGTGGATGATCCATAAGTGAGTGTGTCAAAAATGATGTCATCAGAAACACTCAAGGTTGCATTATGAGACACTACCACCTGTGACGCTTGATTATGTTTGAATTACATAAATGAAGGGATAATGTGCTAAGAAGCGATGATCTTCTCAATAACATGTTCTCAGCCGAACTGGCACTATGAAACCACGCTCTGCTGGACATGTACTGTCTGCCCCATTTGACCTCTGTTGGCTTCATCACCGGGGAGTAATAAAAGCTCTGTGAGCCGCAGACCCCGGTCTGTGCTGCAGTTGTGTGAGCTAAATCTGCCTCAGACAGGTGCTGTAGAGTGTGCCTCACTGCACCAAAACAGCTGGGGCCGGTCATCAGCACTCACTGGAGATTACATCACCTGACAAGTGTTCATCTGACTCATCTCCTGCTCTCTGGCTTCATCTCGGGCTCCTGACACATGCTTCACCTCGGAGACACTCATATAGGACGAGGGCTGGGCTGCGGCTGCAGGCGCCAAATTCACTCATAATGTGAGTCTTTGCCAGGACCATGCAAAGGAGGAGGTGAGGTCATGCAATCCCACTCATCAAATTATGGACAGGTGTGAAGCTTAGCCTCAGTGCATCAGTTGCACTTTTAATATCTGTTGGGAAAAAAAAGAAAAAAAAAAGCTGCATGATGTGTCATATATTAGCCCTGTTAGAAAGGAAATCTGCTGGACACAAAGGGCAATTAAACTAGAGGAGTCAAGAGTAGGAATGAGGCTGTTCCACTTTAGAGTGTAGGGTTGTGAATCAGGGAAGGTCCATCCCTGCCTAGGACATAAAACGGTGATCTCTTTAATTACCTAGCATAAAATCCACAGTATAATATTCTCACCCCTGTATTTTACAGGACTGGAGTCGTATGATTCTCTGGAGGTGACTGTATAATGCTGTGGCAAGGGGAAGGATGAAGCTAATGCAAATGTGTGGGCTCTTATAGGTCCCTAGGAAAAAAAAGCAATCAATTAATTTAGTAATTTATAGCATATATTAATATATTACAGGAGAAGGTGAAGTAGATGAAATATATGATTTGCCATTAAACTGTCTGCATCATTTTTAATTTTAGATGAGTTTGCATACACCGCTTATGTGAGGAAATGAACTGCATTTGTGTGTGTTTTTTGTAATTTATACATTAAGTCACACTGTTCAAAATATGCTATTGCTACAAAAGCTGAATTACTGGTTTAAAGCCACTTAGGCTGGCTAGATAGGAACAAAGTGGTGTACATGCTTAATATGGCGACGGGGAAAGTTGGAGTAGGAAATAATGACTGTTACAGTAATGCTTTGATAAAACTGATGCATCATAAAATTAGAGTAAAGGTGATATTGTTACACTGGTTGTGAAGCCTTTCTTCTCTGTAGCGCATCTGATAAGTGCGTACTGCAGCCGCACAAACAGCATTACATCATCCTGCTCCTTCCCGGCAAAGTGAGTTGAGGCACAATGAGATCAGAGCTCCCCTTGTTATCCCAGTAGCACAGCAGACTGCTGCAGGACCTAAAGGATCTTCTCCCACAGTCAGGGAAATGTGGAAGATGCTGTCTCACGCACACAACCTGTGGGAAAAAAAAAGGACACAGATCAGGTTCATCTGCAGGTGAAGTCTCTATTTCAGGTGCGGAGGAGAGAAAATCTGTTTAACGCTTTTAACACACAAATATATAGACACACACACACGCACACACGCAAACGCACAAATATACACAGATGCTTGGAAACTTGCAAAAACACCCCATGGTGTTTGCTGTGTGATCACAGAGCATACAAATCATTTTTAGATCAAAGACTCGCTGTAGCTTGGAGAGCTTATTTGGCTTAAATCTTTTTATACCTTTTAGAATTTACTCCTAGTTTTACTGCAAACACAGATCCAGACAGAACAGTTTCATTTAAGAGTTTGGTTCGCTTTGTTGTGCAACACAAACAAATCTTTGCCTCATTGCCGTTTTTCATGTATGCAACTCAGGGCGTTAGCGCCTCACTTTTGAGTTACCAAGTCCTCTGTTGCCATAAGGGATCCTGGTACATGAAGATGAATGAACAGATGAGCTGATTCTCGTGGCCTTCAGTGACCTCAGCCCAGCTATGGTTACACACGTTCAACACCCAGACAGCCCCCCATCCCCCGCCCCCATCCGAACATCCTGGTTATCCTGTCTGTGACAATGTAATGATGACAAAGAATAACCAGTAAACAGCAGCATCCACCGGCACAGAGGACGCTTTATGGCACAATGAAAAGTGAGGGATGAAGTGTGGTTGTCATCCAGTGGAGCCCCAGCAAATCAGTGGAAATGAGTGCAGCGACGCTGGCATCCAGTTCAGCTGTTTGTCAACTATCGGTTGAACTGTCGGTGTAATGCAGCGCAACAAATTCGCTCCGCTGCCACTCTGCTCGTGGCCAAGTGTCAGCTAACAGCACCGTGTTATGGCTGCTGGGGGCTGTAAAAGACTACTCACTCAGCTTAGCATTATTTACTAATAAAATACTTATTCTGGTTTTAAGAGCCATCAGATTTACAGTTTGAATCTGTTTTTTCTACTTGTGAATAAACTGGCTTTGTGTAACAATATTGCCTTCATATATGGAAAAACTGATGCTTGGAAGCCTTGCAGGCTCTAAAACACCCAAAAAAATTTGCTTGACAACTTGAAGACAACTTTTTAGACAGACTTTTTTTAAAATTCAGTAGTTGAGTTGATTCTATTTTTCTCTTTTATTCCTTGTTCCATGCCAAAGATTTTTGCATCTTTGACAACAGGTGGACTCAACATTTCAAGAAACGTGACGTTGAGTTTGTACCTTTTGTACGTGCTTTTGGTCCAGATCTTCTTTGAATCAGATTAACATGTAGCCAACACTCTGGCAGCAAAACCTTTATATGTATGCAAAAGGAAGCAGAGGAATTGTACGTAGGCTAACTTGTCCACACTGCGCTTAATAGCAAGCGTGCGCATACAAATACACTTTCTTCTTATCCCCCTGTGCATGAAATCAGCACCCAGACGCCATGGACACGCTTGCACTTGTCCTTTTCAATGCTTTTACTATTGTTGAGTGAGGCGCCATTGTGCAGCCAAAACGGATTAGAAAGGAGGACTAAAGAGCAAGCTGCACACGTTTTCAAACTTCTTTAAAATGCTGCCCACAGTGACACAATGCACTACTGCGGGTACACAAAGCGAGCGTGAGCCTCTGAGAGGGCGGGGGGGGGGGTTGTGTAATCCTGCAGGTCACTGGTTGCACATGGTAAGACAATCTTAAAAACATTTTGTTTTTTTTCATTGTGTGGATGTGTATACGATTACATCTGGATTGTCAATTGTAAGGTGGCACATCGTTATCAATATTAATCATCAGTAAAGCATTTGGTCCTCAATCAAGGCTTGATTAATCAGTGTATTGGCATTATCACACCTGGGTAAGATAAATGGGCTTGTTGTGTTGTTCATTTAATAAACATGAGAGAATCCTTCAAGAGGGTAATACCGCTGTGGAATAAGTGAGTTCGGCCTGAAGGTGAGGCAGCATATGGAAGGTGCTTTAGCTTTACCTCCATCAGAAGCATAATCAGGCGGAGACGCGTACAAACACACACATGAAGCGGAGGAGGCATGTCAATGCACGCTTCAGTCTGATGACATCATCGTCTTGGTTGGGCAGCTGGGCTATTTTCCATAGGCTGTCCTCTGTTGCTGTGGAGCGGCCTCCACCAATCCCCTCCCCCATGTCTCTAATGTACACACCGGCTCCATGAATGATCTGTGACATCGCTTCCTCGGGCTGGTCCAAAGACAACATTATGTGACCATTCAGAGAACCCCTCCTGTGTCTGCCCACAAACCTCCTTTTAGCTTTCAAACGGCCTGATGTGGAGAATTTACGGCTATTTGTCAAGTGCTGAGAGGGCAAAAAAAAGAAGGCCTCATGAAGCTCTGACATGACGTGGCGGCCCATCATCTGATGCCGTTTCTGTTTGGCAAGTATTCCTGTTCAACTCGGTTTCTTGGCCTGTGCTTTCATATGTTATAAAGCTTTTCTGCGTGTCAAGTTGTTTTTGGCATCTTAAGCATGATACAGTAAACACGCCGAATGCAGCAGCCTGGAAAAAAAATAAAAACCTGAACAGCTTTGTATACAGCCTGTGATTTAACACTGCAAAAGCCAAACTGAGAACTGCTGACAACACCGTCTTAGTTTGGACTCTCTGCAGTCCATGCACAATACATGAAGTGTGCAAGTCGTAAATCCTCAGCGGTTTTGCTCGATAGCCACACCTGACACCAGCCGAAGATCTATACCTGTCTTCAAATGTCTCTCTGTCCCACTCGTCTCAATAGCCGTGTCCCTTGGTAGACATTTGAAGAGTAGTGGGCAGCTAAAGCTTTCTTTCTCCAGGGGGTTTTGGAGAAGAAAGAGTTCAAGAGGTCAGAGATTCGTGTTATTTTCCCACCGGTGCAACACTCAGGATCTGTCAGAGCCGCGTGTCAGGGAATGACAGTGAAAAGAAGGACGGCAAGATAGGTGGATCAGGCAAACAAAGGCCAGACTTCACTGCAAACGCTTGAGATCAGTGGATGGGCCAGCTATGCACCCTGCAACCTAAAACACCTGCACTCACACTAACACACTCCAACAAAACACACAAATGCTGCATTTTGATACCTAAATTGACATTTGTGGCCAAAAGGGACGCGAGAAAGATACACACGTATAAAAAGACACCCTCGTCCATAGTTTACTGTGTACATTCAGGCAGCGCCTCAACAGTCTCCCCCACACCTTGTCATCTTGACGAATGAATGCAGGTAACTGTCAATTAAAATGAAATCCCATCTGTGGAGTGGGATGAGGAGGACACATTGAGTGAAACACACAAACACAGTTCCAGAGACCACTTCTGCCCGGAGACAGGGGTTGATCCGCACGCTGGGCCTCATATGTGCAATACATCAAACAGACAACATTATCACTGACTGCACCTCTGAAAACTTCAACATGATTAATTATAATTAATTAGCGAAATGTTATGTGTTGGCTAATTTATCATATTGCGTTATTCAAAATCCATCATCAAAATGTAGCCAGCAGCGGGACTTGTTTTCTTTCTCTTTTTTTTTCTGTAAGTTTTGAAACAGAGTGCTAAATCAGCAATTTGCAATTTGTTTTCACTCACTCCCTAGAGATGGCTCCAACCAGTCATTGCTGAACAGTTCAATTCTGATTGTCTGAGTTTCCACTAAATTACCAAGTTAATTTCTGTTCAATGTCTGTATTGTGGGCGATACATTTAATAGCATATTTGTTTGATGTATTGATTGTTGATTGGCATGTTATAACCCTGCTGAATATGGCGTATATGTCAGGTTTCGCTGTTCGATAAAGTCAATAATAACATAGCAGTTAAAAATAAAATATAAGTCAGATTTTTTAGGACTATAAAATAGCAATTAGCTGTTATAAATATTTGCTAAGGCATCATTTAAGCATTTTTTTAAGTGTATAAAAAAACTAGTGTGCTGGATAAAGTGGAACTAAATGGCAACCACGCATTAGCAATGACCTCAGCCGGGACTCCAGCCAATCTTCTTTATGCAAAATCATCACTATATGATTGAGACTAAAAGTGGCGGTGAAAGTCAGTATGCAAGCCTCATTACCCCAATTAATGGCATTCTTATTGCATAAGCAAAACTCATATGAGGATAGAAGTCAATACCTTTGTCATGGTTATGATAATGGCTTTAAATGCTCATCAGTACTGATATGCACAGAGAGAACTTTGGAGCTTGACACTGAAGGACATCAACGTTGCATTATAAGTAATTAAACCGAGTGCTTCTCAGCCATTGCAATTAAACAGGAAAAAGTGTGTTGAGGCCTGTGTATGATTTGTGTCATTAATTTTCATTATGAAGCGTTTATTAACCTTTTTATCTTATGTTGTCCTGACGGCAGCTTCTTGTGTGGATGCAACACCTTTCTCTGCATGTGTTTGTGTATCACCTGCCTTTTTTCACCACCTACAGAATTTTCCCATCAAGGGAAATTTCGCGTGCAGTCCGGGGAACAGTAAATGTTCATGTTTTTAATACACAGTGCATTCATCAGCAGCAGGATACTGCACAGCAGTAGCAGGCGGTCCAATGAAGGAAATATTATGGTCATAATTAAATTTGAAATTAAGTGATATTTCATCTCTTCTCATTAATTAGAAAAGAGGTCTTCTGCGATATAATTATATATTTTCTAGAATAGAAGAGGACAGTCATAATCCTCTCAGTGATGTCAGGTATTGTTCCACTTGAGGTGAGGCTGTTGCGTGGATAAATATTAGATGTACTTGTCATGGTATGTGGCTGTTCATTGTGTTTTAATTGGCTTGTTGAAGTGAGGTGACTGAACTTTTGCATGATAACTACAAGACAAGCTATATTTTCCTGTGATTACTAACTTCCAGTTGGTAATTCCAAAGATGTACCTGATTCAGTAAACTGCAAGAAATTCCTTCATGTGTGTTTGCAGGGGAATGTGTTCGTCAGTAGTAATCAAAACGTAAATCAGCAATCTGTTAAGGATGCATAGAGTTATGGATAGTGGCCTGTAAGGGATTAAGAACACAATCTCAAATTCCCGTCCCATGCATTCTCAGTAATGTCAAGAGGGGATCTGGAGAATAAATACCTTTGCCCAGATACATGGATACCAGTGCCACCCGAGTCACCTGGTCTTAACTTTGATCAGTAATTTTCTAGTAACGAGATTTCTCTGATTTCATTAAATAGTCATTTCGCACCTGAAAGCCCAAGGCTTTGCTGAGATCAATGATCTAATCACGTTACCGTTGAGCCAATTGGCTTGAAAGTCTTTTGTGATATCCCTTTACTGTTTTAATGACTTAGTTCAGATTAAACAGGTTTTAGGAGCCAGGGATTAAGGGACACATTCATTGAGGTGGAAAAAGCTTTTTTTCTGATGCATAATTTATTGCAAAGAAAGGGAAGGGATTAACGAGAGCCTTGTGCCCGCCACTCAAGATCCGCTGGTCAGTGATTAGAACAGATGCCTCAGGACAGGGGAGATGTCACTGGACTTAAATGATTCATTCTCCAATTTTCCTACCATGAAAAAGATTCTGTGTACCTACATCAACGCAGAAAGTGTCAAAGCTTCTTGTTGCTACTGTTGGTTCATGACTCACCACTTTTCTTGTGGAAGTGATGTAGAATATGTCAACATTATTAACCAGCTACTCCTGACAATGATTTACTAACAATAGACAGTGACAGGTGATTGTCTGACTCGCCATGAGATCCAAAACATCTAATTTTCACAATGAGGATCTTATTATTCAGGTGCATACCTGCCTAATGTGCTGTAATTAAAATGAAAATTGTTTAATAGCGTTCACACTTTTTGAGTGCTGTGTTTAATTGCAATAGACCAAAAAGAACAATAAAATGAGATGGAATACAATAAAATAAAAATGTATTTCCTTTACCATTTAACCTGCAAACTACTTACTATCCACAGTCATACAGAGGTCTCATGCTGTTTTTATGGACTGCTGTATCTCTCCTGCAAGCAAATCGTGTGCTTGTTTGGCAACACATGTTTGCCCAAACTACCTCATACCCATGCTGGCAAGCAGAAAACATCTAAATAAACATAATGAAGCACCGCAGACTTACATCTGCCAGAGAAAAGGAATAATTCTGCTGGCACAATCTCCAGGCCTGTAGCTTTGTGAACGTTCTAAAAAGTTAATTATGAATCTGAG
This sequence comes from Craterocephalus amniculus, assembly GCA_036024015.1. NCBI lineage: Eukaryota > Metazoa > Chordata > Actinopteri > Atheriniformes > Atherinidae > Craterocephalus > Craterocephalus amniculus. The sequence continues at coordinate 17,961 of JAVQJG010095789.1, read as the reverse complement.
ACATGTGGCTGAATGCTATCCAAACATATTCTTCCCTGCTTTCTCCTCCCTGATATTTTAGCTGTTTCCCTTCAAGCCCTGTTTTATTTATTTGCCACCATAATCCTCCTCAAGCCCTTCCATGGGCAAGAGGAAAGATTTGCTCCCACCTCAAAACCATGAACAGCAATAACAGCACTTCCAAAACACATTACCCAACCCAATGACAGTAGAAACTGCTTCTATAACATGCAAGGTTACTAACTCAAAGCTATATAAACACATATTTAATTTAAAATTAAGTTTATTCTTTATCACAGCTGTTGGGGATCTTTTTCTATTTCTCTCATGAATTGCATGTGTTTTCTTCTAAGAATCACTTTAAATGCATGAAACTGGCTTGAGTGGAAGTGACAGATTTATTGAATAAGAAACCAAAAAAATGATAGACCCCTCTGGTGGGATGTTTAACAGAGCCTTTTCTTTCCCCCCATTTTTTCATTCACTTGCTGTTTGTAGATGAATTGCCATTCAGTTGGCCTGAGGACACCAAAGCTGAGCTTTTATTGGTTCACCTGGTGCCTGTGAAAGCCACTGGTGGGCTGTTACTGTGTCAGTGACAAATGGCTGAGTCACCATGCTCTGACTAATCTAAATGCAAGCAAGAGAGAGATAGTGAAGGAAAAGGTCTGAGAGCTTCATCTCCATCAGATGCCTTTCTTCAGCAAAACACTCCAAACACAGCCTACGGCTATGCAGGAAGCAAGCTTATGAGCACAAACCTGATAGTCACCCAGCTTTATCTTACTTTATGGGAAGTGCAGGGTTAAAGTAAGACATTATTATGGAAACAGAGGTAACATAATTACAGGCTAAACATGCAAACCTTTGCTATGTTTTTTTTTTACACCAAAAGAGCAGATTGGCATAACATGGCTTTAGATGACATAACTTCAAATGGCTGCAGAGTTGCACCAGTTTAATCTGAGAATACCAACTCAAAGTCAGTAATGAGTGAAATGCTTAGAAAAGCAAAACTGCTTGCTATCTTTTAAATAAGTATAAAAATAATCTTCAATATCAAGCTTGCCAAAAGCCCAGAGAAACAGGACACATTGCCCAGCTGTGCTCAATGCAAAGATGACATAAAGAGAACAGAAATGTTATTTGGCTGTGGGATTGAAGATTGTCTGATACATAAGTGGTATGTGATCGATTAACTAGTAGTTGCTTAAACTACTATGACTTTTTTTTTGGTTTGTTTTAGGGGGTGAGAATTGATTCTTCTGCAATCCTGATTTGAATAGGTGTTAGCTTAGCTCCCTTGTCATGATTTATATTCTCCAACCTGAAAATGTTTTGTCTACTGCATACTTCTAAGTAACTCCGCTAAAATAAACAAAAAAAGCAAACAAACAAGCAAAAGTGGATGATTCCAATGAGTGTCACTCATAAGGGAGGAAACTGAGACTAAAATTCACTAATAATCATATATCAAACAATATAGACAGATTGTAAAATTGTCACCTGGTCAGTATTTGACAGAAGCAGCATGAAAGCATTGATCCAACCTGCCTTCCTGCAAGATAATGCACCATGTCAGAAAGGTCAAATCATGCCAAAATGGGTTTTTGAACATTACAAAAAGTTTTTTGTATTCCAATGTGGTGGAGCAAGAGATTTGTGTGTGATCTGATGTGCAGCTGGCGAATCTGCAGCGACTGTGCGCTATCATGTCAGCATGGAACGACACTTCTGAGGAATGTGTCCACACCTATGCCACTTAATCTCTCTTAATCAGCGAGCTCTTAAAATTTACAGGATGATGCTTATTTGGTGATTACGGTTGAGTTCATATGAACATTTTTTGATGGAGTTTCAAATGGAAACTGCTGTTTTTTTAAGGAACCATTAAAGTATGATTTAAAAAAAACTTTTTAAAAAACCCAACATCTGCATGGTAATTGTATACATAATTTCCGCTAATAGATGGCACCAGCTGTAGTCTATAATTAAGGCTTAAATGTTAAAAAATGCACAATAAAAATGATGGTGGTGAAATTCCACCGATGTCAAAAAGAATTTCTTCTTTCAAAACATTATGAAACCACTAAATCTAACTGGGTAGATTTATGTACAGGAGAAGTGAATGGTAGTATCTATATATATATATATATATTTTTTTTTTCCAGTCTTCTCTGAAAGCCATGCCTCTTCCCAGCAAAAAAACCTAATTAGTTAAGACCTGGCTTAATCCACCACAGGGAGCGTCACTCAGGATGTAGCATTAATGGAGGTGTTTTTGCCAGAGAGCACACCTGCTAATTTTGTGTTATCATATACTGCTGGTGATTGTCAAACTGCATTATTATGCCTGTCTGAAGAGCAACATACAATGAATGTGTAAGCCACTGCACGCAACCTTCTGTCTGCACATGCGAGCGTTTCACTTTATCATGATTAATTATCACATCAAAATGTCCAAATGCCAGTGTTGACTCTGAGATACAAATATGAGTCTGTCTTTGTAATGCAGCAGATTTCAACTCACGCAGTGAAGTTATTAATCTATTTTCCCTAACTCATGTCATTGTCCTCTATATAATGACAGATTGTGTTAATTGTGCCTGTTTATAAAATGCAGCTCGATGTTGGAGGCAAGCTGCGCTAATCTCATCATCTTCGTTTTCTTTCTCTGCACCACTAGGTTTGAAAATCAACTATTGATGTTCCTTATTACATTAGGTGAGCTGCTTGATGGCAACACACAGCTGCAGGCCGTTTGCATGGATATCCTATTGATCTGATTTACATATATAGAGAGTTTGTTGTTTGTTGCTGAGCAGACACTGTGTGTCTGGATGTGAACTATTGAAAATGTGACATTCCACATCACTTTGAAGAGTTTTTTTTTTCTTCTTCTATGCAACCAATGACAAAAGATTCATTACTGATGCCCTTATGTCATAGAGAAATATGTCTTTGGAGTAGTTTAAGTGACTAGATTTGTAATTTTTGTTTAAAAATCTGTGTTCAAGATTAAACTTTGACCAAAACATGTTTTTTGTAGGAATTTCACTAAACATTTGGCTTGGAAATTGTTACCAAACATTTTTCAAACAGAAATGGTCAGGGGTGATCACTAACTAGTAACAACTCATTCTTTTACCAATCAATATCTGCAGTCCTACTTATTATAGCAGCCAGCAACAATATACAATATATAAATAGCAATGTAATATTGTCACACAGCTTCTTACTGTGATAAATAGCACAACACATAACACATTAAGCTTAATGTGTTATGTGTTGTTGCATCCTGTTCAGCTGCAAATGTATGTTTGTGCCATTAAGTTCCTGTCTTGCAACATGGTGCAAGTAAACATCCACATTTTCCTCCACTGACTAACTATATTCTTATTATAAAAATGTCTTAAAGTAGAAAACAAAGTTTTTCCTGAAATATTTAGGTCTATGAGCTGTTTGAATGGCTCCAAGTGGGGTTTCCTTTTTGGTTTTAGAAAAAGATTTTTCTTCTTTAGCAATGGCTAGTCCTACTAACATGCATGCTAAAGCTAATGGATACTGCCTGAGCTGGCTAAAAGCATTAGTGAACCAAGATGCTGCTTAGGGCCCCCGTGCCACAAGGGGGCAACTAAGTGCAAATTAAATGAGAAAATCTGATTTCTTTTTTTTTAAAAGAGGAAATATTCAATTGAATAATTTAAATAAAATGGTAATACACACAAAAACTCAATTCTGTCCAATTTTAATCATAGTTGCATGTCAAGTGATACTGGTTTAATCAGTTCCTGTTGCAGGCTACTGCCTTTGTTGTACGGTGCATGCACATATAAAGTCAAGAACAAATAAGTAATGGTTGGAAACTGTTTTGTTGTGGAAGATTGCATGTTTTGGGCTCATAAAGCTAATTTGCCTGTTTACTCTAAATGTCTTGTCTCCTGACATTTTCTGTTACTTTCAAATACATGTTCAGCATACCACACTCTTACGTCACTCATAATATTAATGCAAATTAATCAATTCTTCAGAACTTTCTACCCCATTAAGGTTTAAAACCACTTTGGTTTGATGTTAGAAAAGTGCAAATGAATGAGTGTGTTACATTTAGAGTGTACATAATAATCAAGCACCAGTAATTGTTGAGTACCAGTGGTACTGTTGGTTCAGATGTCCCCCAAATCAAATTCTACTTATGTACAGTACCCATGAAAGCTCTGACTGGTATTGGATACTGCCAAAACACTCTGGTTGGAATTTGTGAATTTCGGTTGGTAATTAATTAATAATTTAACAACTTAGTTTTATGTTACTAACCCAAATGGTTGACATCAGCTGCTAAGGTGATTTAAAAACAAACGTACATCTTTTTGGCCAGTGAGTTAATCGAATGAAATTCCTTTTTAACAGAAAGTGAGCAATACATGTTCAGTAAAGCTTTGCACAATAAACGTTGTAGAGACTTCTGTAAGCATATTTAAAGTTGCATTCGTTTGCTGTTGTGATCTTGCGCTTGTTGAAAAGGATGATGCCCTAATTTCATGGCTTTCCGGGGCGAGTGAAGGAATCTTGCCTCATTTGTCTCTAATTTGTTCCCAGTGCACATATGAGAGGGGTTATAAATACATTAGTCCTCCATAGCACAGCACATTGGGAGGGGCGCTGGGCAATCAAGCAGCTTGCTGTTTGTTCAATTTTCCTTTTCAGCCTTTTTAGCAGTGACGACATGGAGATGGGACAGCATGTACCATAAAATTCATGTAGTGTCTGAGGAGGTTTTGATGTCCCAGAGGTGGACTGCTTGTGCATCATAGCCCTGAGCGATGGACAGATCGGATGCAAACTGGTGCAAAAAAGTAAAACTGTAGGCCACGCAGATACAAAACTACTCCTATCTTTCATCCCCTGATGTAATCCACTGGTGGTTTGAGTCAGTGGTGCGGAAACATCAATTAAAACATGACGATTATCACTAAATTTGTCATTAGCCCTGAGGAGGCAGTAACCACAGTCGGAGAATCGGAAATTCTGTCTACTCTTTTACAACCTCCCCACCCCACACACACACAGATAGAGACTATTGCCAGCGGGACTTTACGGAGGAAGAGACAGGTCTGAACTTGTTCACCAGTGGAAGGAAATCAAATCCTGGTGCATTTTCATCAGCTGTCAGTGTCAGACATATATTTCTGCCGGGCCGGGCAGGAAATTAGGCTATTAAATTACAGCTTTTCACAAGGCCTTCGTCATTTTGTCCTGCTATTCTACAGATGTTCTATCAAAGTAAGTCATTGTAACCATCTATCTTTCCCCTGGCTAAATACAGTCTTTCAGTAGACCTCAATACAACACTGATTTTCCAGTCTTTTGCTTCCTCTCCTCTATCTCTTTCTGTCATTCCCTTTTTCCCCCTCTTCCTTTTTCCACTGATATTTTGGTTTAATTCGCCCCTGCTTTTGGTTCAAGCGCAAAATCAATTCCAAAGAGGTCAGCAGGGGTCACTGGTCAGGCCGGAGCCAGAGCAAAGTGGATTACTGGTTATCATGCAGGCAACTTGGTTTCCATATTGGGACATCCGTGACCTAGATATCATATCTGTATTATGCACTGTCTCAGAACCAATCACAAGATTGAAATGTGGAGAAGTAGTGGGAGCTACTGTGGCATAAAAAACCAAAACACATTCATTCACACGAATCAAACCTTATTTTCAGCCCATGAAATGGGTACTGGAGTAGTCGGTAGAGGTATGAATTTTAGATGTTGGTTCCTAAGACAATACTCAAAACAAAATATGAGTCCGAAAAGTTCCCTGAACAAGAAAAAAAAACAACAGCTTTTGAGTAAGGGTCTGGACTACAATAGCAAATCTCCAAGAAAACTATGAGTTGCCATATAGGACAGAATGCAGCACTCTTACACACAAACCTCTGAAATCACACATATAGTGCAACAATCACTTGTACTGTACATACACATCATTTTATATGTATGATTTCAGATGTACTATGTTTTAGAGTTAGAAATGCTTTTTGTCCTATATAACATTAAGGTTTAATTGGTAAACTGTTAGCATACATTAAGATATCCAACCAGTAACTGTTACTGTTACCAAATAATGAAAAAAGAGGAAAATAGGCCATAACATACAATAATCTTCTCATAAACCTCAAAGCCAATGGGTCAAAACAAAACTAATAAGACTGCTGACCGAAGCCAGATGAGAAGATTTTTATGTTGCCTGTGCTTTAAGTCTCAACCATATTGCATGAAATACACTTTGATTTTTGCATAATCTTCCTAACAGCTGTTACACACTGGCAAACAGGTTGCAGTCACACACCACCGCCTTGGCAGAAGAGTAAACGGTAAGAAAAAAAAATCCCTCACTAACCTTTTAATATCCCCCTGCTGATAGTTTTGTTTAAGCTCATCTTACATGATGTGCTTTGCTTCGAAATACTGGAACTTAACGCTGTTTTCAGACTATATGTTACATAACGGTTTCTGCAAGTATTCATTTATGTCATTATCAGTCATTAGTGCTCTTTCTGCTCCATCATTAATTCGTATGGACACATGAAAAGGCTTTTTAGGCTTTTTTAGTTAAATAATTTTGCCCTGTTTGTGGAATTTCGTCTTTCGTATTGACACCATTGCATTGCATTGGAATGTAAGTCTGACATCTATCAGTCCAATGATCAGCAGTGGATGTGTTTGTTTAAATGTAAATCTGAATAAGGAGTTTCTGAAGGGACAGCGAGAACTTGCTAAAATGTCCGCTGAAAAAACAAACATTCAGATGCTCATCATTTCTGCTCCTTTGTCAGAAGTCCTGGCATGCTGACTTCAGGGCTGTTTCCTGGGCTTTAAGACAGCTTGTTTTGTAGGCCATGATCTGGATAATTGATTTGCCTTCCCGTTTATTCTTAGTTTTGAATGACATTTCAGAGAATTTTTCCAATTGTCATGATCTCATTTGTGCTCACTTATTTTCTTGCTGAGATGTCAGCGGGGGGATGGAGAGGTTCTGCAGCGTTTCACAAGGGGAGTATATTACACAGCACTTTTATCCAGGTTTGATGGAACAGCTGCTGTTCGTTGGTTTCTTTTTCTCTTTATCTCCTTCTCTCCCTCTTGTCAGAAAACCCTCTCAACTAATCTATCTTCCTCTCTCTCTACTTAAACTTGACTTTCCTATTGGAAGCCAAAGGTGGAATGAACAGAAAATGGGATCTCATTATTTCAGACCCACCGCTCCTTATGCTTATGCTTGATCATTATAGCAAAAGAGCCCACTTGGAAACAAGTAATTTCTAATTCAGAAAATTGTATTCCAAGTTCTTACAGGATAAATGGAGCTCTAATTTTTCTTAGTGCAGGTGGTTTGATCAGTCTTTGATCAGTTTTCAACAATGCACATAAAGTAAAGCACACTTTTTAAAAGTTGTTCTCATGGATTGTAAAGAAAAGGTTATTGTTTTAAGGTTTGGCTGAGACATGTTTTTATCTTTGATATGCTACAACTGCCTTCATCTTGTTAAGATGTATTATTTAGAGTTTACTGTAAAATGTGATTTTACACACTGATAATTCTACTTTTACAAGCATTTTACTTGCAATAGTCACTGTTTTGGCTCTCAAGATTTAAGATGATATAATAATATAAGGATAGAGATAATTGAAATTAGTCATCAGTCACTTCGGTCTGATGTATAAATGATATCGTCAGATAAAAATGTGTACATATTTTGCTCCAACTAAGCAGTTTTGTTTCTGTTTATTATGAACTTTCTGCAGTGCGAATGTACACACGTCACACATTCTTCTGACTTGAACAGTTTACAGTACATGCCGTATAGTTATGTTACCTACAGGAGAAGAAAAAATAAAATAAAATAACAGGCCTCATAATTTCCCTGAAAGCGGACAGTTCTATTGAGCTTGCTCAGTATGATGATGATTAATTTCTTCTGAAATGACATTTTCTTCATTTACATTAATTGTTAAAATATCTGCTGCTGTGTCATGCATTATGAGTAAAGAAGACCTAATTAGATTTTTAAAAGAGAGTAAATTAGCTAAATAAAATACATTTTCTCCTTTTTTTGTTGGTTTTTGTCTTCACTGATGAGTCTGTTAGTTTCATATTTGATCACAGTGTTGCTTTTATTAAACCCATTTAGTTGCGGTGCAACAATGTGTAGATATACAGATGACAAATAGTTATCAATTAATTATTTCTATGTAAAAATGCAAAAAGTGGCTTTACTTTGTTATAATATGTCATTGATTGTTTTTTTTATTGAACCATGACTAAGTACATTTTAATGTATTACAAAACTTGAAATTATTTTTACTGCCGCTCTACATTATGCAGTATTTAGATTAGATTATTTGGACATGCTTATGCAGTGAGAAGACACAAACCATGTCAGGAAAAAGTTGGCTACAGAAAACAAAACTATAAGCCCCACTTCTCATTTCAAGTCAGCACATCTTTGGCATGGAACAATGGGGTCCCAAACTGAAGGAAACATCAAAGTGGAAAAGACACTGATGACAACAAAAGACAAGAGGCCATGTGAAAGAGCACTCTTTTAAATCTAACCTGTCAGACAAGGTTGTGGGGTCTTGGCCTGCCTGCCAGTGGATATGACATGTCACCAGGGAGCACATCTTTTGGGAACAGTCTCAAACATAAAAGTTGGAGCATCTGTCATCACTTTTTTACCCTGCACTTACTACTTGTCAAACAGCTGTTTAGATGATAACTGAACTTGACATAAACTGCAAAAGTACTGTAAAAGTAGTAATCATGGTTACAGTAGTTTGGCAACTTTAATTGCACAAGTCCCAGGTTGATTAAGGTTCAGTGCCAACAGCTACTGCTAGCCGCAGCTTCCACTGAGATATCCCCAAAAGTGGAAGAGGAAAAGCATTAAATGATCCATGGAAATCGAGCCCATGAAATCCAGAACATAAGTAGCCTCCGGCATGCCACACACTTGCTGACCTCACACCACACACTGCACTCCAGACACCACATACGTATACTCATTCATGTAAGACTTGGGCAATTTGAGTTCCCTCAGAGTGAGCGCGGTGGCAGAGTACGCCTTGGAGGGAGCAGTGAACCCAGGTGACTGGTTTCCAGTTTAGAATAAGTTCAAGCTGCATTTGGAGGCCATCTATATGCGCTCAGCACATCCTTATCCCAAAGGCCAGAATTTACAAATAGATTTCAAATTGGAGCCTCTGCTTTAATTTTCTAATGCAGTGACCCATTCTGCTGCAGTGCAATAGCTGGTCCCAGTGTGACAATTAAAATAAATCACATCTGAACCGAATTCGCCATATGTATTCATGCCTCATCAGTAAGTGAATTGATGTAAATGATTTATCCAGGGGAACTTAAATACCAATGCCCATACCACACAGGGCTGTCAACCCTGCAAGAGCTCAACTTCGGCGCTTTTCAGCAGCCCTGCTGTGAATAATGAAATTGACTTATTTAAGATGAATGAACAAATGTAGGAAAGTAGACACAAGCAGTTTCGAATAGTGGAAGGCGTATTTGAAACCTCAGTTCTTGTGAATAAAACTTAGTGCAGTGTTATTTCACTAAAGTCATGCCAGGCTGGAGGCTCTGCAGCGTACTTAAAAAAGAAGAAAGGCAGAGGAGAGCAGCAGCCAATCTCCAATTAAGTAGCACCATAATGAATAGCCGATATTCAAAGCTTACTAGAGCCTAAGAACAAAAAGGTGCACCAGCTTGACTTTTTATTACAAATGACATCAACTCTAGTAGAAATGTCTTTTGATTAAAATGGCAAAGTGTTCTTGTAGCTCTAAAAATTCATTCGGCTCTTGCGTGAAGCCACTTACAGTGTTTTAGGAGCAGACCCCCACCAGCCATTATAATGCCACGAATATGTTGCCCACTGTGTATAATCAGTCACCTTCCTCCTGATTTGGACCTCCTCATCCTCACGCACCGCCTCACCCTCATCAGCTTTACTTTCTCTGCTTTTGATTAATCCTGTCTCATTTGAGATTTTGAAACTATCAATGGGAATTATTCAAATCCCCTAGCTATGAAATAGCTATGAGGAGGTTGTGGAAGACACTCATTAACCCCAAATGGAGAGGAGCCCACTGTAAATCTCGATGAATTCTCTCCGTCGCAGAAATCTGATTAGTTACGGTGGCTGTGCTTAATCCCAGTTGATGGTAAAAGTTAATTTTGTCCAGTCTAGTGTATATGCAATAACTCAAGATAAGAGCAAGAAGCATTATACACTCTGTGACAGCTTTTAAAGTGTATATTACCAGGATATTTGTCATAATATGTCTCTTAGGATATGTTGGGATATACTGTATATTTCTAACACAAAAACCACCTACATTCCTGTCAAAATCCTTTTTTTTGCTAAAGAAAAGAAACATTAAGACATCATCCAACTTTGTGACACTTTGTTACAACTGAGTGAATCCAATATCCTAAGATTTGAACCAATAACACAATGCACTTGTATGGATCAAATCACTGGGCTGTAGTGGCCTGTAAGCCCCTGCAGATTGCTTTGTGCTATTGATCATCCTGTTGTAGTTAGTTCTGCACTTCCATCCTCTGAGGCATGTCTTTATCCTTTCTAAATAATGGAACATTTCTACATAAAGTCATGAAATGCACCGAGGACGCCAGCCGAAGAGATCCAAATCTTGCCATTTAAACTAAAACTAGACATTCTGCCCTGGAGGGAGTTGTTTTAGCTGTAACGCCGCGTCCAAATTGGATCAACAGCTGCTGTATATGATTCTCTAATTTGAAGCATAATCTGTCCCATTAATGCCGGAGCACTCGCAGGCATTACAGAGACAGTTGATGTAAACCTCTCAGGATGTGCACAGCTTATTCTCTGCCTTATTTCCCAGAAACATGGCACAGACTGGTGCCGCTGCCATTCTCTTACATGCAGATGTCAATTATGGAGGTGGCAGAGTGGTGAGCTGTGCACATCTGTGGCTGATGTCTCCCCCAGCACTGCGCTACCCAGAGAAGCATAAATCTTCCCCATCAGTTGGCAAGCTTTACCTTAATAATGCGCGAAAGATGATGCCAGCGCAAAAAAAGCCTTGTCTGCTATGCACAGATTTCTCCCAATTAAAAGGAAGCTGTGAAAAATCGAATTCGCTAGATTATCATTTGTCTTTGCTGCTCTTTTTCTGCCTTTTCTTTTCTGTCTTTTGTCCTTCATGGGTCACATGGCACAGAGGATATATAAGGCATGCACTGTATGTTTGTGATGGGGGGGTGTGCGGGGTTCTTCCTGATCACACCCAGGCCTCTGCTGCCTGCTGCGTTATTAGGCAAATACAGTACATTAGGGACAGGCCAGCTCCACCGCTGTTGTCAACCCGAACATCTAGTTATCACATCGTAGTCAACCACCTGCTGGGTTCACAGGGTTATCACCATCCCCATGACCCGCTTGTGTCTCTGTTTGTCTCTGCTGGAGACCTTGGATATGTTAAACACCCCTATGCGGCCTAGACCAAGTTTTCCATCCCCGTCTCTCTCCGAAAATAGTTCAGTTTGAACTGCTCCAGCACACGTGTGCGCAACTCACGCAAGCGAGCTAATTGCAATTCAAGCTTTGTTGTGGAAACTTTCTTTACCTCCAGTGCATGCAGTGACTTGTTCTGGGGTGATTCTGTTTGCGCCGTGCTGTATCTGGGGATGTTTGTCTCTGAAAACATGGCTGTCTCCAAGCATCTGGCTCTAAGTGTGTGGATTACAGCAGTATACATTTGTATAATGCCTGTGATAATGGGATAAAGCAGCTTCCGTGGGAGAAATCTGTATGGAGAATGGATTATTGCAAAGCTCTGCCTATGGGACGTTGAACCCAGGAGTTATCACAGACAGTCAGCATCTCAAGTGGGTGCATTGCTTCAGAAAGTGTTCTGATGCTGCATTTTATGTCTGCGTTCTACTCTCAGGGGAGAAAACATAAGATGGAAAGGCTACAGTTGTGTAGGTCTTTGTAAATAATCACCATAGTAGCACTTGAAAGGATGAGATATGGTAGCTCCATATCCAATTTGCATTTGCTTTACATTAGAACTGTGTAAATGCATGGCCTGCGTTTATTTGTTGTTCTCTCCTCCATGATACAGGAACCCACTGAACTAGTTTGCATGTTTCTCTTGATAGCCATTATGGAGGGGAATTAGCATTTCCATGCATACGAAAGCAATTACCTTCAATTTATACACGTTTCACAGGGACATGTCCCCAATTAGAAGGCCATTTCAGGAGACTGATAAGACGAGCAGCTCTTACTCTGAACATCTGAGGTCTGGACAGACCGAGCGTCCTGTTTTCTCTCTGATTCCTATCTCTGCCCACAGATCCAACATTATGAGGAGTTGAATATGCAGCTCTCGCTCATTTCCAGCTCGTCTAATTTCACTCTTAATCAGGGTGGAGTGGTGAAAAACAAATGTTTCTGTGCTGATAGTAATGCTTTGATATAATGCAACTGTGACCGGATAGCAATGCAAGCCAGATCCTTTTACTGTGTGCACATCAAAGACAGTCGGCTGTCTTTTTTTGTGTGCCCCTCATGTGTTTATAATAAAGTTGCTTGTGAATTATAACAAAATTCAACATCATATGAATCGTAAAATGGCATACTCTGTAATTCCTTTATTGACTCTAATGGTTTTGTGCTGGTGCATTTGTGTGCCCTTCCTCAGAATGTCCTTTTGCCATTTATGTGAGGAAGAGAAATCTCACATGACATCTCAGAATCTGCCCATTCATTAGCCCAAACAGGCTTATCTGCTTAAAGTCTTTGGCTAAGACCCCATTCTCACTGAGGAATGACTCACCTCCATATTGCCTCGTTATTCTCTAACAGCAACAGTTACGTCACCCTGTTACTGGCTGTTAGAGATTATGGAGCTATTTGTGCAAACCCGCTTTTTACATGATATCAAATGCTCTGCTAGAGGTCTGGCAAGAAGGAGACGGTCATCCTGCCTCGAATCTGTAGAAGCCTGAGTGGTTCAAGGAGTTCACTGGTTATTAACATGACGGAGAGAATGTGGTGGACAGAGAAGATGGCAATGAGACTGATGACAAGGACGCTGACATCAGCCGTGTTTTCTGTAATAGCATGGGGGAGTCAGGACAAACAAGCACAAACGTTTCAAAGCTAAAAGTTGATGGAGATGACAGAGGCACATCATTGCTGCTATGTGTGGTTAAACTGACACGTTTCTGAAAATGCATTTTTCCATACATCAAAGTAAATATGTAAATGAAAGCTGGAGATTGTATTTAGCTTTGTGACTGAGAGGAAAAGGAGACAGGAAATTGTGTAATGAAAAGGTCTCCATCTTTTGTGTGGAGTTTAACCTGCCAGCTTTCTGATACAGAGACCAGTAAGGTTGACATAAGACTGCGACGGGTTAATTACTCCACCAATTTACCTCCAGTCTGTGTAATTACTTCCACTCATCTGTCAATTTTGTGGATGCTTAGGAATACAATTATTATTTATATCAATCGAAAATAATTATGTCCTTCCACCTACATGATATAATAATGTCTTTGGGGAAAAACTTTCTTAGATCTACAGCAATGTAACTGTGCAATACTTGAGAGTGTCCAGACCTGATTTTTATAGAAATTCATGTTTATGTGGTATAAATGGCTTTTTATTGGCTTGGAGGCGAATTGTTTTGAACATTTCTGCACATCCAGGCTTGTTGTTCCTCATTTCCATTCTCTGTCCTGTGGAATATCCTGTGGTCCTCCCCAGGCTTTTATAGCAGGCATATTTAACATTTAGTAGCTGAGCTTGACTGTCTGGAATTAACATCCAAGATATCAACTTTTTTGTTTATGTAACCGGAAACTAAGTGATAGAAGAAATCTTTTAAATTGTCCAAATAATCTCTGAAATCCATTCACAAGCATCAATGACTTTATTAAATTCAGTATTTTCAATTGATTGCAGACATTTAAATTATGTAGTTAAAGCCAGAATGTGTCATTTGTACATTTTATCTCCAGTTGGAGATGCATTGCTCATGGGAATACCAAAAAAAGTGTTTCAAATCACTACAGCTACTTGAGAGTGCTGTTACCAGTTTTAACTGCAGAAAAAGGAAATACAACTCTATATCACCTGAGGTTATACAGCTTTCCAGTAATTTTTTTAGAATTAATTCAAGTTTTTATCACCCTTTTTTTTTAAGACTCAGCATGTTCTGGCCTCTCTTTCATGATTCTGAGCTATGAACCAGCTAAACCCCAGTGCACACGTGGCCTCTCTCTCCAGAATTACTGGTGAAACTTATTTTAGGTTTGCTGAGCCACCAGAACACCCCACCCAATCATTTTAGATTTTTTCTAATGCTGCCATAAATGAAATTGAAAACGTTTGTTTTTGTTGTTGTTGTTGTGCCTCCTAGTTGTCTTGCTTTTCTTCTATTTGTTATCCACTTTTGTAAACTGTTAGCATGTATAGTGTGTAATGGTAGAAGATGGTAACATCATGACCGCACCAACACACCATGCAGGCAAAGAGGTGCATCTCCTATGATGTTTTGGAATTAGTAGACGACAAAGTGTACAGAACAGGCACAATGAAGCAGCCTTTATTCCTGGAACTGGAAAATGCTTCACACATTTAAACGACAGCAGGGGTTAAAAACTCATTTTAATCAAAACAAGCTCTGTTTTCTGTGTTCAACTTGTTGTTGAGACAGGTGTGATGTAACATCCCGTGTCTGTAATGTTTAAAGCAGAAATTCTACTCTTTGTATTTAGTTGGAATTTAGTTTTACAAAACGGCTCTGTCCAACTAAACTTCAAAATCAGATTTTCTTTTCTTTTTTCAGTGCATTTTGGATATGATCAGTGAGTTTGATTTCTTTTAAAGCTAAGATACAAAAGTGTCTCATAAGCTGTAAATGATAGGGGAATACTTTTGAAAGAAAAAGGAAAAATCTTTGAATTTCTAATCTTCACATTTACCTTGTATTTGTAGTTGGAAGCTCCATGGTAGCTTTTGCAGTGTGCAGCGCTTTGTGCTTCCACTTGGAATGAAGTCTGGTATATAAATAAATTTTTGGGTTGTCGTCTCCAGCATCTGATTTGGTGTTGGCTGTAGATGTAGCTACCTTTATAAGTATGCAGTAGTATGACCAGACAAAGTGGAATAAAATAATTTCTTAAAAAAAAAAAAAATACTATTACAGATAATCTTATCTGCAGTGTAGCTGGCTGTATGACTGTTGCTGCTACTGTATTGCAGTTGGGATCTCATGATTCTGCCATTTATCTATTTGGGAGCCATATATACTTTGGAGGAATGGCGCACAATTGTGAACTCAATCACAGTGCGAGGGGATGTCAGTGCACAGGGCGCTCCCCGTGAATCACACACTGAAAGGCTATCACCCAAACCTCCAAGGTCCACTGCCAACTCATCAGTCATCGCGGAGCAGACCGGGCCACAGACTGATCAGCCGTGCACGCTTTCTGGTCACTGGGGACAAACACCAGCACAGCCCCTCCTTCTGTGTCTCCTGCATCCATACCAATATCCATGCGATCTGCTGAAACTGTGGCATAACATATTCCAAGGTCTGAGTGTGACTTTGTGACTCGGAGTTCTGTCATTCTCGCTGCATTGTATATGAAACTGAAGGCCACGGTGGCTTGTTCTGTCACACTTGCTGGTCTTTTTATATAGATTTTTTACTATGTTATTTATAGCTGAAGAGTTTAGGAATAGGGTCACCAGTACACATGGGCCAATTCTGCCTATGCATTATAGAGGGGGGAAAAAAAAGTAATCAACATGATCTGGGTGACAAAGTACAGCGAAAACATGCATAAATGAGTGACAAGGGGTGTGCGCGACATGAGGGATAATACCAATTTGCATGATTACATGGACAGATGAGTGATTTACCTGTGCTTATGTCTGACAGCCTTTTTTGATAAAGGACATGAGTGGCATCTGATGGTGGATTCTTTGACTGTAGCCCTCAGCGCAGCTCGCATCATGTCCTGTAATTGATGCATGACAGTGAGGGGGTGCAAGACACAGGGATGGTTGTTTATCCAACAAATTCTGCCTCGGGGACACAGCTGCATTATAGCCTGCCCAGTTTGGCTGATCCAGCAATCGACAAAAATAAAGACTGTCTTGGTGATTTTAAAACAATTTGCAGATGACTTTTTGTGTTGTTTTACACTGCTGTTTGTACATAATGACGCAAGACAAGAAAAATAAGAATTTAAAAAAAGGCTTTATTCCCTCTGCTGTGCATCAACAGGGATATTTCAAACACACACTTCCCGAATGCCTTCGGTGAAAGTGAACCAATATTCTTTGAGCCACTGCTTGCTGCTTCTGCATGCTTTTTCAAGTTTTCCAATTACAGTTTTTAAAGTTTAAAAGTATTATCTGCCTAGTTCACTTACTCTCTGGCTTATTCAAGCCCACTGCCCCAGTGCACGCCGTACAGCGCTTTAAACGCCGTGCACAGCGCTCATATTTGGCACACTCATGCCCGGCCTAAGCCACATTGGAAAATAGATGATATGACAATTTCACACATATAGCGTTATCCTTTGCTTCACTCCGATTCACCTGTGGCCAAGCAATCTTCCTAAAGTAAGCAAAATAATAAGTAATTACCATAATGTTTGAATAAAAAAAGAGGGTTGAATGGAAGCAGGAGTTTAGAGGGGGTTGGGGGGTGTTGAGAGGAGGAGAAATATTTGATTAATCTTCTTAACACGTTTCATGTGCAGATTCTTTGAGTTAATTTCAAGGACCATGCCTAAAGGAGATTACCTCCCCATGCTCCTGCACATTTGCTCATGAGTGATTTTGTTTATTCATGTTTTATATTATAACGCTCCTCCTGCCGTCTGAAGCCACAGCACCACCGGCAAAAATGCAATTTATTTCCCGCGCTGCACATGATGGAGACAGCTGATAATGTCACCAGGAAATATGAAGACTGCTGGGACGGGACCAAACAGCCTGCTATTTATGTATGGAATACAAACAAAATATTTTGTGCGGGTCCTCCTAACCCACATATACATATTTAACACATTCTCGCTCCAAAAAGCAGCTTTGGTTAGTGTTATTGAATTCTAAGCCACACTTTAAGCACTGTGTGTGTATGTGTGTGTGTGTGTGTGTTTATCTCTGTATATTGGGTTTTGATTTACATATCTGTCATCTGTCAGTAGATCCGCATGCATCTGCAATAACATGGATCATTATAGAGAATCATATAAAAGGTCAAAGATGTGTTCAAGCTCTCAGAGGTTGTAGATTAACGCCTCTACTCACTCGCCAATCACACTTATCATCAGCAACTTATTCAAAGCTCATCTCAGCCGGTGTGTGTGTGTGCTTCCCTCATATGAAAAGCCATCCACAGTATGTTGTCATGACATATATGGCATAGCCCACTCATATTTCATTGACGGGAGTTGGTTATGAACATGCATCAAAGTCTCTTTCATCACTCCTGCTAATATGGATTTATCTGTTCCACTGGCAGTGATGGGAGGACTGACGCAACTGTTTACAGTGGCTCCTCTGCTCCCTCCAGATGACGAAGACCATGATGACGACCGGCGATCTTTGCCCAGTAGACGGAGCGGATGGCAGGATTTATGGCCTACCGTTGCCCATCCTCTGCACAAAACGCATTGTCTCTGTGTGGATCGTTCAGCCTGTCCTTGCTTTATTGATCTCACTCCTCGCAAGTTCACAACTTCCGCGTTCCTGGTGCTTCACTTGACAGGAGAGAGATTTAGTGGAGGGATGAGGTCAGATAGAGGAAGAGAGATGGAGGGAAAAGTGGGGGGGGGGGGGGGGGGGGGCGGGGCGGTCAGGGGAATTTTTA